>MU195533.1:1489-15403 GCA_016904865.1 Pissodes strobi
AGTCTGGAGCCGATCAATGACAGTTTGTGACAAGAGGGGCTGCATTGTATTGGCTGGCAGGAACGTCAAACTGGTGAGAGCAGTTTGATTACGGGGAGTGACGCCACCACCATTCCGAGTTGCCACGAGATGTGGCCCATCAAATCCCATCGTCCTCCTCCAGGCTGGAGAATACCAAATTACAAAGTCTAGAGCTGATCACTGGGGAGTGATCCAACAAACCCCACCCCCTGTCAGACTAGGGACCGCCAAAGTTATGAGTCTGAAGCCGATGCTTCGAGTGCAAGCGGCCCTAGGTGGTAGAAGACCACCCCACCAGAATTAGGAAGCGCTAAGTGGTTTTCCCAAATCACGTTCCGCTTCCACGCTAGTGGTCCCGGGTTCCATAGTAGGAATATATGGACATGATGGTGCTTCCAGGATCAAAATATTCCGGAAGTAAACTCCCCGGCCATTCGGATCTCCGGGCGCTGGGTGGCTCTGGGAGCCCTTCATTCCGCATTTCACAGACAGCAAAGATACCGAACCAATTTATAATAGATTTCTGCAACATAAGAGGCCTAAATACAAACATAAATTCGGTACACCAACATCTACAAGCAAATAGACCACACATATTAGCCCTTACAGAAACACAAATATGTTCTACAACAACAACAGTGAACTACCTCTATCCTGGTTACGACTTACATACCCGATTTAGATATAAGTTCGGAATATGCCTTCTTGTCCGAAGCGATATTTCATGTCACCGCGAGGAAACACTCGAACCGAACAACCTTGACGTCATGTGGCTCAAGTTCACCACCAAGGGATTTTACCAAGTTTATATGTTGTCTCTATCGCCCTCCGAGCGATAGAGCCTACCAAAGCCTTTTCTCAACACTAGCTACCACTTTTGACTCAATACAGGTCGATCACCCCAGTTCAGAAATAATCGTTGTGGGAGACTTCAATGCCCACAATACCAACTGGCTCAAACATCACAACAAGACCGACAACGAAGGTAGAGAAGCTGAAGCATTTGCCATCGGCTGCGGGCTTACTCAACTTGTAGACGAACCAACTCGAATCTCAGAGAGGGGCGAATTCGCCGCTTTCCTGGATCTTTTTCTGACCACCAATCCTGACCAGTACAAGGTTACAGTTGGTCCGCCATTAGGTACCTCCGGCCACAAACTTATTACAACGGTTTGTGAATTGCCACTCATACAGAAGGATCCACCATTGCCCCGCAAAATCTGGCATTACAATTCTGCAAACTGGGACGATCTAAGGCAGTTCTACCTAGATTTTCCTTGGCTCGACGTCTGTTTTGCCACTGACGACTCGTCAGACTGCTGCGAAGAGATCAGGCAAGTAATCTCCTCAGGAATGGAAGCATACATCCCAAATTCCATCAAGTTACCATCAAAAGGAAAGCCCTGGTTCGACAAAAGATGCGAAAGAGCTGTAGGAACGAAACAGCAAGCCTATAAGTACTGGCAGCAATATCAGACCGCTGAAAATCGCAATTATTTTATCGAAGCGAGAAACGAGTGCAAGCGTGTGATCGACGAAACTAAGGACAAACACAATCAAAAGATCAGGAATAAACTTTTGCAATGCCCCAGTGGTTCCAGGAATTTCTGGTCGGTAGCAAAGGCAGTAAGTAACAACTTTACAAAAACGTCTCTCCCACCTTTGACGGACGAACGTGACATCACGGCGACTACAGCCAAGGAAGCAAACATGCTCGCCAAAATGTTTTCATCGCACTCTACCTTAGACGTGCCCCAAGGCAAGACTCTCCCCACTATACCGAACATCAACACCACCATGGCAGAAGTCAAGTTTTCTCATCGTGATATTCGCAAAATCCTTAAAGAACTAGATACGCAAAAGGCATCAGGACCGGACGGAACACCTACCATCGTGCTAAAGAACTGCGCCAACGAACTAACACCCGTTTTTTTCCAGGCTTTTTTCTCTTTCTTACAGAAAAGGGATTTACCCATCCTCTTGGAAAGTCGCTCGAGTGCAACCTGTTCCAAAAAAGGCAAAAAAACCACGCCCTCAAACTATCGCCCAATTGCGTTGCTTCCAATAATCTCCAAAGGTATGGAACGTGTAGTCAACCAGCAACTACCCAAGTACCTCGAGAGCAAAATAATAATCAGCGATAATCAACACGGCTTTCGCAAAGAGAGATCGACAGGAGATATATTGGCCTATGTCACTCATATATGGAGTAGGGCAATTGAAAACTACGGAGATATTTCAAAGGCATTCGACAGAGTTTGGCATGACGGACTGCTCAACAAACTGCCGGCCTTGGGACTGCCCGCCTCTCTCTGCAGCTGGCTGGCCAGTTTCCTTAAGAACCGATCCCTACACGTTGCAGTCGATGGACACATCTCGGACACATTCACCATCAACGCGGGCGTGCCTCAGGGCGCAATACTTTCACCAACTCTGTTCCTCATCTATATTAATGACCTGCTGATCGAAACGAATAATCCTGTTTACAGTTTTGCAGATGACAGTACCCTTGTCTCCCACTTTAGATCAGAAAAACCCTTACCAGCGACTGAGACCCATCACCGCAGACAGCAGCATATTGCAGCAATTAATCAAGACCTGGAGAAAGTTCAAACTTGGGGCGACCAAAATTTGGTCCCGTTCAATGCAGCAAAGACCCAAGCAGCAACGTTTACTGAGAGGGCCAATACAGCGAGCCCTGACATCATTATGGCAGGATCGACCATTCCTTCATCCTCGTCAATGGGGCTGCTGGGTGTCTCGGTCAACAGCAATATGTCATGGCATGACCATATTGCTAACATCGCAAAATCAGCCTCCCAGAAGCTTGGTGAGCTATTTCGCAACAAAAAACTCTATACACCGCAGCAGTTGCTCTTGCTGTACAAAGCGCAAAAAAGATCGTGCTTAGAATATTGCTCACATATCTGGAGTGCCGCACCAAAGCATACCCTAAAGCTGCTGGATTCCATTCAGAAGAGGGCTGTGCGTCTCGTCGGCGATCCGGAGTTGACCCGGAATCTGGATAGTCTGGAACATCGCAGACATGTGGCCGAGATGTCTCTGTTTTACAGATACTTTCACGGCAGATGTTCCCAGGATTTGGCCCGCATAATCCCGCCCCTGGCAACTCCTGTCAGACAGTCCCGACAGACGGCAGGAGCGCACCAGTTCGTCGTACAAATTGAAACACCTAGAACATCGCTTTACCAGAACTCCTTTGTCTGGCGCAGTGCATCACTGTGGAACTCACTTCCAGGACATCTGTTTCCCACTAATTACAACCTACAAATATTCAAGAACCGTGTCAATCAACATCTTCGCACACACACGGCTCGTCGAGCGCCATAGGGTCTACCTTTAGTGTGTGTGCCACTGCCATAAGAAAAAAGACATAAACGCCGAATATATATAGGATATGAGATATAAACATATGGCAAACATTAATATATATGAAGATAATAAAATAATAAACGCATCACAGTTATATACATACCAGAACTCTACATAAGCGCAACAGGATCCGGAAAGATGGGAACCATATGTAGGACAATGGAGGCAGCGTCGCGATGTCCAAAGAAAAAAAGGGCGACCTAGAAAGAAAAAATGTTGTAAAATAATGCAGTTAAAGAAATAAAGGCAGACGCCGTCCACACAAAAGGTGTATATGGGTCATTATCAATACAGGGGGTACATTTTAATTACCGAAATTAAAAAAAAAATTATATCTCGAATTGGAAACTTTAATGGTCCATGTATTATCAAGATGGTCTTTTTTATGTTTTCAGTATTGGTCGAGCTCAAATTTGCTTTTTTATGTAAATTTTGAAGGAAATTAAAAAAAGGGTGATAACGGAGGTACTTGATAACAGAGTTGACATTCTGATCGATTTATTTAAAAAAAAAAACAAAAAGGGGTATCAAAAATAAACTAAACCAGTAGAAAATGGCAAAAATAAACAATAAACAAAAATCAACACACATTCTAGTCCTAAATTCCTTTAATGGTAAAGAAATCATAGCTTATCCAATGGCTTTAAACTGACTCAGCTCGATATCGGAAAAAAGTACTGGTCGCGCTGTACCAATGGTTTGGATAGTACACAGACAACGTCGTCTTTGTCTATTACGGCAACGTCCTTTTGGTTAGGAAAAACAAATTTTCTCGGACCTTTCCTTCGTAAAAAGATATTGTGTATTCATTGCAGTTTGTGTTTTCTGATAAGACTTGTCCTATAAAATGAGTAATTCTTTTCTTCCCCGCAAATTTTCCACTTTTTTCTTAAGCTCTTCTAATTTTTCTTGCAATAGTCTATTTTCTTTTTTGAGTTTCTCCCGGTTTTTTCTAACTACATTTCTGCCACTAATTTTTTGCCTACTCTGAGTATTTCGACCACTATTTTCAACATTTGCGTTCGGTTGTGAAGGTCCTGGGCTTGGAGGTAGAGTATTAGCTTTCATTTCCTCTTGAAATTTTATAGTTTCTTTTTTCCTTAACTTGAATCTTCTAGAACGTTTTTTTTCCAATCTTTACGAATGGCTCTTTTTTCTCTATCACTCATTTCAGAAATCACTTTAATTTTTCCAAGTTCTTTTCTTTTAAAATACCGCTACCTTTCTTTTTGCTTATATTCTTCATATTTTTCCGCATCAGCTTTTACTCTTTCCCTCATCCGCTTCATGTTTAATCGAACTTGTTCTCTTCGCTTTTCAGCGGCTGGATCCACCGAAGATCCCTTTCTTTTTGCCATGCCTATTAATCTAAATTGAAAAAGTAAAATTAGCAAAAAGAGCGTGTCTATTTTTAGATTAATATGCAAAAATAGCATGCACATTGATGGATTAAAGTGTATTTTTACACGTCAACAAATTGCAGCTTTGATAGATTTAGGCGATGTACTTTTTGTCCTGTAATACAAAATATAATCACCTCCATGATCGCTGGCCACCTCCGTTATCATTAGTTGATAACGGAGGTGGTGAACATTACTATTTTTTCGATGTAAAATAGTAGATAATACATATAACAATTACATGTTTACTTATTATGGAAGAACTTTTAATAGAGATTAAATGTAAAGAAAAATATTTTATTTACTATTTGAAACTTACCTAGAAATCTTGATAACGGTGGTGGTATAGCATGCTTTACGAAACGTAATATTTTAGAGAAAACGCGTATCTAATTTACACTGAGCGCGACAACCAGATAGTTTCATGGCTCAACTCATACCAACCGTCACTTGGATCCGTTGCTCATGTGAGGATGCCGATACTGGCGACATCTAACAGATTTACAGAGGATTTTTGGGGTGATCACGGAAGTGATGTTTATAGTAGGCGACATGCATTCAAACGACAATAAAAATAGTGTGAAAAATCTAATATTTATGTTTTTTTAGTTTTTATTGATTGATTTGAGTATGGGCAACAAAAGCATCTGATTTAAGTTATTATTATTATTATGTTTTCGTTTTAGCAACACAAATATATTTGAAAGTCAAATGTGCGACATATCACGGAGGTGATTTTTATAGGGTTTACATAAAAATAAATCTTAAATAATGCAATTTTATAAAATTATTTTTCTGCAGATTGGTTTTATACCATCAATCCTTATATAAAACAGAGCTCAAAAATATATATATACGTTCTGGCTTCAGAAAAAAGTGGTAGGTACAGCAAAGTTGCCCTTTCAGTGATAATGACCCATATAGTAAAATTAAGACTCATATAGGGAACAATCCAAAATTATAATAATATAATAATAATGGGAAAAATAGAAATATGCACAAGGAGGAAATACTCTTCTTAAATTCAAATTCTTGAAGATCTTGCACTTCAGCTAGAGACAACAATAAGATACCTAGATAGAAAAAAAAATCGGATGAAATTTTTTTTAAATAAATGGGGGAAGTATTATCAGCATCATAAATGGAAATAAATACTTAAATTATTAGATAACTTACCTAAAGAAGCCTGGAAGTTCCATGTACAACAAAACCATTTCACGAAGCCTCGGTGGAGGACCTGAAAGCTCACAGGTACCATATTAATTAATCTGTAGGGAACTGATCACTCCAACACAGAGCAATAATACGTCAGCTACAGGTGAACTAAGAACAACATGAAGTAAAGAATTGCTACAGAAAAGCAATCGGAAAAGTCATCAAATAATAATTATGAATGGACAAACTAAAATCACAGTATCATGGTTATATGGAACACTATACTATCATTTGCAGTAATGTACATAATATTTCACTAACTCGCGCCAACACTGCCAATATTTAGTAAACCTGTACTTGCCCAAAACACGTGAAATATAATTATGAAGATATTCTTTTTGCACCAACATGCAGTCTATTTCTACTATTGATCTAATATTTAAATTATATAGGTACTTACGCAATAGGACCAGTTTCGTCCACACAAAACCACAAAAACAAAACAAGAATGCACACTTGGAAAGAAAAGCCTGAAGCCATAATTGAAGTAAATGAGCAAAGCAAATACGTCAACATGATCAAAAGGAGGTCAGAGAATATAACATCAACATCAACACCATAAAGTGTTTACGTATAGGTATTGTATGTAACAACACATTATAAATAAGTTTAGAAATGTTATTAGCTTTGCTGTAATTATATAGAACACTATTATTATCATAATCTCCTCAATACAGCTGGCAAATTCAGAAATAATTATGACAATATACAAAATGCGAACATAAAAGTAAATATATACATCTATATATACACACATAGAAAAGATCTCTTGATCTAAAAATAGCGAGGAGTTCAGATCAATCCTCTCCTTATGAAGAAATAAATATTTATTTTCAAATACTTTTCCTCGCCATAAGAACATGTGAAGTTCAGATATATATTTTTTGATTCGAATCCGCTGAGGTGAAGAAATACTTCTCTCGACACAAAGTAATATTCTTTTGCCACATATAAAAGTCAATATGCTCTTGGAATAACGACAATTCCCTCAGTTTGAGAACTCCTTTCTATGTGTGTACGAGGGCTATACAATAGGTATAATGTAATATGCATTTATGTGGTATATTTTGGTAAACTAAATTTACGTAATCTGCTAAAAGTAATTTTTTACATTAGATTCTGTTAAAGGTGGGCGAGGGTGACTTTTAATTTCTCACGACAGACTCATATTGTTAGATTGAGGAATGTCAGACGAATCGAATGTAAATGGTCTTTTGCTTTTTCAACCACACTTATAACGTTGTAAATTGTAAAAAAAGAACGAAACTTCAAGTAATATGCATTTATTTGGTATATTTTGGTAAAGTAAACTTACGTAATCTAACCTGATCTCATCCAAACCTCTATCAACTATTATATTTCCACACAATTATCCTTCGCATCTCCGCCGTCCCTCATTACACTTTGTAGTATAGAACTTTTTCCCAATCGGTACAATTTTTAAAGAAGTTATCTAAAAACACCTGGCTAGCCGCTCGAGCTCATCGCCTTGATGCGTCATTACAATTTTGTACCGATCGGTGACAAGCAAGAATCCGTAAATCGGTTCTTTCTTTTGGTTTTAAGAAGAAAAATGCCTAGAAATCGCATTTCAAGTACAGTGTATGTGTAGTGATACGTCTTGCTCGCAAAGGAGGCGAAAAAAGGGGGCAATATTCATCGGAAGAAGCGAATCAGGGGGTGAGTCCACATAAGATTATATGCCAAAATTTCAAATACACATAAATACCTGGTTATCTTAAATATATAAGAACATAAACTATCTCTCGTATAAAAGCAAAATGTGTATAATACTAAACTGTAGTATTATGAATAAATATGACACTTGTAACCCTTAATTTTTTACTTAATAAAATTAAAATGGAAAATACTCTCAAACTTCCAAAACTAACTATATTAGAATAAAAGTGCGAACGGGTTACAGTCAAAAATGGCTAACGAACTGTTATTTATATACAAAACATTGTTACATTTGTCGTCTGTCCACAATTACACAGAATCAAACAATATATTCGGAATTGAAATATATTATTTCGAAATGAATATAAGTAATAAGCAACAGTTAACGATACGAGCTATTCGAACCGTTCTCTAGTAATCTCTTGTTCTTGTTCTTGTTCGTGTTAATGACTTTGCTGCAAGGCAATCCGCCAGCACAATATGGTAGTGACCAGGATGTTGTCTGGCTCTAAGCCATATCCAGACCACTGAGATTGTCACTAAAAAACTTTATTTTATTGTTAGCTTCAAAAGTACTGTGAGTGGCTCTTAGAAGTGAGCTTTCTCCAGAAAACTTCTGTATGAGGTTAACTGTTAGCAAGACATAACAACATAGGTCACACAAATGGAACAGTATCTCCAGACAGACAACACAAACATACACTGAAAGGAAAGGATAACAATTAGTTAAGCATTGGGTATAATTATAAATTAATCTTATTAATTGCCAAAAATTTTAAAAGCAGGTTAAGCTTCTCTTCGTTGGGATCTCCCAGCACAGTAAAAATAGAAATTGGGGTCATCGAATTTCTATTAAGAATCCTATATAAATCAAAATTAGGAATGACGTTAATTGGACATTCAACAAATACGTGATTTAGGTCTTCCACCAAACCACATTCACATAGCGGATCATCCTTTAGGTTTAACTTAAAAAGGTGGCACTTCACAGAGCAATGACCCGTACGCAACCTAATGACTGTCGTAAGATGTCGTCTATTCTTGTAAGGGAAATTAAAAAACCAAGGTTTAGATGGAAAGAAATCTTGAACCTGAATATATTGATGTCTCCTCTTATAAAGTGCCTCCTTCCAATACGTTTTAAATTGGGAAAAAATTTGTCTTTTAATTACAGGCAAGAAATCCTCAGAGTCCAAAAGAATGTCCATCGGTACACTCAAATCCCTTCCCACTTTAGCGAGTATGTCGACCATTACGTTTCCAGGGATATCAGAATGGCCTGGAATCCAGGAGATCAAATACTGAAATCCGTTTTGGTTAGCCAGAGCTATCAATCTCTTTGTTCTGAGAGACCAGAGATCAGCCCGAGGGCTAAAGTGATTGCCTTTTATTTTAGAGACTGCACTGAGAGTGTCAGAAAAAATTATTGCTCTTTTAAAATTTTTATTTAAACATGATTTTATTGCTTGGTGGATAGCTATGATTTCAGCCTTATAAATATTGCACTCTCAAGGAAGTCTTTTAGAAAACCTGTAATTAATATCCGGAATATAAAGAGCATACCCCACTCTTTCGTCCATCTTCGATGCGTCTGTAAAGACAAAAACATAATCACCCTTGTATCTCTCCGTTGCCATCAAATATACCCTCAAAATATACTACATCCAATCTATTTAAACACTTTTTACTTGAAGGCCTAAACAAAAATGAGCCAAAATACAAATGGGATCTTATTAATGCATTAAAAACCATCAAAAGGGTTCTAGGGTCTGCACCCCACCACAAGCTTAATTATTGGTAACCGAGCCTTTCTTGGCCCCTTAGTGAACCAAATACCTTCCGATTTATCAGTAGAGATGTGAAGATCTAGTGCTGATAATTGACCCTGAACATTTTCCAAACCACCTTGCAACCTTTCGACCATTGTCTCCAAATTAACTTCTTTTACAAACATAACTAAACCGTCCGCGTACCCCAATAAGTGAACGCCTACCGGAAGAATAGTGAAGACACTCGATATGTAAATATTAAACAAGATAGTGCTCAAAGGAGATCCCTGAAGAAGCCCTCTCGTGGCCAGCCTGGGGCCTAAAAATTCTCCATTATTGCCTCTAGAATACAGAAGTCTGTTGTTTAGAATTTTAAAGATTAAATTATTCATGTCTGTAGGAATATTTAGCGTAACCAGAATGTCATGTCTAATCGGACATCCTACCAAAGAAATACTATTCAATCACCAAAAGAGTTTACATAACACAATCAGAAGGCTGACTAAGGAAATATATACCGGTCGGCCTGCACATTTATTAATGTTTTACATAGAATAAAACGTTTATACCATATAAAGGAATATAAAAAATAGAAACAAATGGTTATAATGCCTTCGTATTATCACGTTTTCGATATTTGATCCCCGTATGGGGCACATGTGGGACTATAAACTACAATTCGATTTGATACAAATATTGCAAAACAAAAAACTAAAAGTTATATTTAATTATGATCCACTGACTCATACTGCAGATCTCTATGAAAATTTAAGAGTATGGCAATTACATAAGGTATTAAAATTTGAACAGAATAAACTAATCTACAGGATAATAAATACAACTCAAAAATCAAATATTATCATAATAATTTCAAAGGATATTCATAGCCACAATACTAGAGAGTTTATAGGAAATCGTACTGTTATTATTACTCAAATGCAATTATCCTCAATACCAGTGTTCAAAACCACTGTCTAGAGGAATAAGGACTATGTATATTGTAAGTTGGGTATTATTATAGCTTTGCATGCCTCTCCGTTCGCTTTGCTCGCAACGGGGGCTCAATCAACAAGAACTAACCAAGTGCTAACCAAAACTAACCCAAGGATGACCCAAACTAACCCAAAAATAAGGGAAAAAAGTAAATTAATAGAAATTTTGCTAGAACGTAGACATGGATTCGTGTCGCATCGCGCGCATTATTTTGGATTGCAACTTGGGATTTAGCCGCTCGTCATAAATTTATCCAAAGAATATTCTACTGTAGAATATTCTTTGATTTATCGGAATGTTCTCGTTCGGCTTTGTCGAAGCGATGTATACCGGAACGCATTATTTTTAAACAATTCGTGTTGATATGAGCCGACCGGTGAGGGAAAAAATTGAAGTAAACGTTCCTTGCAGGAGATGTTAATAAATAATATCAATACCTATTTACAAATTCGCATTTGCAGATGCGAATAACTTTAACTAAAATTGGCCTGCACATTTGCAGATGTGAAGGGCCCCCAACAGCCTCCACCTCAGTAGGTATATTATGTTGGAGTGCTTAGAGGCACATTATATCCCTACATTTGCCGATGTAAAGGATATTCCTACTGACAAAAATAAAACGGTATAGTGCTATGTATTTGCAGATACAAAAACAAATAACCACCATATTATTGCAACCCTCTTACATAAAATCATTGCATTGGAGGTAGCGACTTATTACACTCTTGGCTTCTATTCAAAACAGAAATTACAGTATTTGCAGGTAAATATGCTAAAAAATCGTTGCATTTGCAGATGCAGTCGAAAGCATAACCAGGGTCAAGCAGCAAGCAAAAAGGTGAATATTTCGTTGTATTAGCAGATTCAATCGATCGTACCCACTGTCTGAATTTGCAATTGCAGGTAGTGAACATATTCATGAACCTATTTTTCTGTTCAAAAACAGAAATTGCAGCATTTGCAGATGCTGTAAATAGGCTAATAGATCGTTGCATTTGCAGATGCAATCGATATCATAAGTAGCAAAACCAAGGAAATTATTTTGCATTTGCAGGTGCATTAGAAGATCCTCTCACGCTAGCTAAGGAAATAACTTATCCGAATCAAGACTTGCCAACATCAGAAGCGCCAGATGGTCCTGAACAAAGTAAGATTTGTTAATGGAAGAAAAACCGACGAAATCATACCTGCGAGGCCAGAACTACATAGGACTTAGATAGGACAATTACTTATTAAAAGGACCAAAAGATTTAAAAAAAAAACAGTATGATAGAGAAGTATCCACCAGCTGCCAACTGCAGTGTCCTCAGACCATCAAAATTAAATCTCGAAGAGAGTACTAAATCCTGCCAAGACAACTACTGTATCAATTACAGAAACAGCTATAGTCTGTGGGATTAGTGCCTTAGCCCTCCCTTTCAATAGTTTAATTAGCCAACCGTCTGAACTAGAATTATACGTTCAAAATTGGCAGAAATTAAAGGTAAACAGTTCAATAATAGAGTGGGTACAGGATTATAAAATCCCTTTCAATAGGATACCACTCCAGTTAGCAAGACTACATAGGACGGCAAAAAATTTAATTTCAAAATACGCATTCTTGGGGAAAGCTGATCTTAACTATGCATATTTTTATTATCCCTATACACAGTAGTCAAAAAAGTTGTTAAGAGTCGTTTTTTGCAACGTACTATACCAATTTAATTGTGTTTCATATGGTTTATGTACAGCTCCATATCTTTTCACAAAACTCAAACCAGTTGTAAGATATGTAAAATTAAAGGGCATAAAAACTGTACTCTACTTAGTCGATTGGCTAGTTATTGGTAATTCAAAAGAGAATTGCTTAAAAGTATAAATAAAATTACACAAATATTAGAAGATTTAGGTTTTATATAAATTCCGAAAAAAACGTAGTTATTCCCGCACAACAATTCTCTTTTTTGGAGCTTATACAAGAGAAAAGGGACCTACTGGCAGAACAGTCTATTATCTTTTACCCTGAAAAATACTTACTCACAACTCCTTGCAGAGAGAAACAACCATTGTGGAAGAAAATTTCCCTGGCTGTAGGGAAATTAGAAAGTCTCCTGAGAAATTAAACTGATTATTTTTTATTGCAAACTATAGAACAGTGAAAAAGGAATCGATACGTATTTTTTTTATTTCTATTACAAGAGCTATACCAGTTTTTAGTTTTGTATATATAGATATACTATGCATGGTGTGACGTAACAATTCATGTGTATTATGACATCTCAAGGCGTTGTATCTGCCTCATTTTTCGGCCTATGGAGAAAATAAAAAACACGTGTTCACTTATTTTTCATGGGCTACCGAAATCAGCAATAATAAAAAAAAAATGACGAAACTTCCTCATTGTCAGGAGAGCCTTTCTATAACAAAGCGTACCTAATGAAGCCATAAAAGGATTATTTCTTCATTGACAGATAGCGCCCTCAAACAATACGGAATAGGGGAATTTCTGTTTTTCTAAGCGCCAACAAATATATAACAAAACCGTGAACTTATTCTTGTGCTCCTAAACATTCACTTGTCTTCGGAGTCATCCTACTCTACCATGAACTCACACAAAGCTGCACTTTCTCCAATATTGAATATTAAACAAAAGATGAAGCAGTTATAAAAAGGTATCTCAATGGAACATTTAACATAAGACCCCCAAAACCAAAATACTCAATTCGTTGGGATTCCTACCCAGTTCTACAGCGCTTAAAGAGCAGTGGCGGCTCGTGAGGTTTTAAATAGGTAGTGCGCAATTTAAGTAGGTTTTTTCGTACGAATAGGGGGGTGCCCGCTGCAGGCGCTGCCGGAGGCTTATCCGCCGAAGGCGGAAAGTTTTGCGGGTGCCACGCCCATTTTTTACCCAAAACTCGTTAAAATCGTTTAAAAAATGAATTCGGCGCCCTCTTGAATGGTAATTGTTGCACACTAAAAGAAATTAATAAGTAGGTACTTATCGATTCCAGAAGGGTAAACCATTAAAACAGTTTATTGTAACTACAAATCAATAAAGTTCAAAAAAAATCAGGAGAAGGTCGAAAACGTTAAAAAATATATCGGTTTGATGGCAAAAAAGTGTTATTGAACATCTTTTTGTCGATGGTTAGCCCTTCGACTTTGCCGTTTCCTAGCTTTAAAGTGAAATTCCATTCGCCACATGATTTCGGAGGTTAAAATGTCTGGTGTAAGACCGACCATCCTTTTTTTAATTTTAAAACCGGCATTGGTCGCCCTAACCTCTTTATTTCAATCTTTTTATTCAGATCCAATAGAGAAAAGCTATTTTTAATAATATTGTCAACTGAATTTATGCCCCCACAGCAATTGTCAGAACCCGAACTACTAGCCATGACAGTAGAATAATAGTATATAAATAAAAATATAAAACACTAAACAATATTACGTACACTAAACTCACG
>JAEQML010072624.1:0-15403 GCA_016904865.1 Pissodes strobi
ATGTTCAGAAAGGATCAATCTTTAATTTGGCATTATCGAATGATATCGAATTTCATTCGTTCACTCTACAGAGTGTCCCAAAAATTGACAAAAAACATTACTTTCTTTTTAGCCCTGTATATGACATGAGGACCAATATAAATATTATTCAGGTGAAGATTTAAGTTGCCAATTTCTTTGCTTTTTTTGTCGAAATACAATACATTTTGTTTTGTCAATATTTACTTATAGTTTATTTTTATACAAAAATTGAAGATATCTATTTAAATCCCTATTAATTTTATTCTCCAGAAAAACCAAGTCTGATCCAAAATATATCAAAGCTGTGTCGTCCGCAAAAGTATAATATCTTGCCTCTAAGTTGGCCACTTTTAAACTAAGAACGTACAAAGAATAAAGCAACACCAACCCTTTAAATCATTTTACAGGTTTGCATCCGTTATACAGGTACTTCTTGCCACATAGGAAAATACCTGTATTCTAAGTGACTGTTGGCCCACACAACTGTAGTTTTCTTTTTTTGCAGCTCTCAAAGTCGTATTACATTTTCTTTTGTGTTGTACAATTATCGAAAGTGGCAGTTCATCCTCGGATTCTCACCCTTCACCAATCTCTACACCCGTAATGCCATCATTTTCTAAGTCACCTTGGTTGTCATCATAAAGAGCTTCAGCTTCAGCTCGCAATTGGCTGTACTGAATACTCATCCGTATTGTCAACACATGCATTTTCTGGTGGTAGTAAAATTATTTCTTTCGGATTATGAAGATCGTCATTTTCTAATTTTTCCAAAAGTTATGCAAGTGTTAACAGTCGATTTGGTCGATTTGCATACCTAAAACAAAATTTATACTTACTAAACGTAATAAGACTTCTATTTCATAACGACTTTTTTCCATGCTCCTTGTGTCAAACTAAACATAATGTAAAAAAACTCTAAAACACATTGAAAACAACGTTTCTTATAATCCGTTGTGTATTGTTATGGTAATATTATTTTATAATATAAAACTATTTAAAATAGTATATTATTTTATACGGAGGAAAAGTGATACTTTTCATGGCGCGCTCATGTTTAACAGCCGAACGGAGTGAGGCTGTTAATAGAGAGCAAGCCATGAAAAGTAACTTTTCCTCCAAATAAAATATGCTGTTTTTTCTTCAAATGTCGACAAATTAATGCAAAAACATCTCTTTTTAATAGTAATAATTAATAATTATTAAAGATAAGTGGGGTCGCAAGGCGGCTTAGACCGCGGTGTCGGGAATAGGCACAGGTTGTTGCTATAGTAATGTAACATAAAGCTGTCAGTGGACACTGTCAATAATAATTATTTTTTTAAAATTGCATCTCCGATTGCGTTTTAATTCCGTATTGATAAGCAGTTATTGAGTAAGTTCGATTAAATAATAACCAATTTGTTCCTAAATTAGTGATTTTTAGAAATGCAGTGCACGAATTGAGTGATAAATACAAATTTTAGTTTAATAATTCTTGAGTTGTTGACGCTTGTTTTATTGTTTGTTTGTTTCTATGTTGCTATGGTAACACTTTTACCTCCGCCGGCGGAAAAGTGAAAAGTAAAGCTCCGGCGGAGGTAAAATGAAACTTCACGGCCGCCTACACAGTCGAGTAATGACGGATTTACTGACGTTTGAAGAAAAAAATATGTATGTATGGTTAGACTATAGGAATATTTTTTACAAACAATTACAAGAATATAAAAACATAGATACAAATCATTTGCCTCATAGATTTTTTATATTAAAGTGGTTAGTGAAAGTAACGCGTACATATGAACGGTTTTGCATAGTTAAGCACGCGAAGTGATTGCCAGATTTATACGAAATTGTGATGAAGAGGCTACAAATATAGGCATTAAACCGAAGCTTTAGGCCTAGTTCATTTTATGTCGATAAATCGTATATTCCCCCCTGCGTATTTTTAGATCGACAAATGACAATGTGGTAACATGTGGAAGAATGTGGAGGGAAATGCAAGAGGAGAGAGAATAATACAGTTCTTGTCGAATATCGGGAGAGAAACATGACAATAATGAATACGTCTAAATCGAAGAAAAGTTTTTAAATTGGCGGTAAGGGAACCAGCCATAGCATTATTACAAACGAATAGACCATATGAAAGCAATAGTGGATAATAATTCAGGTCGTGAATAGAAGAAGTTTTAAAGCAAATAGTGATAAATACAAAGAAAAACAGATTCTCAATTATAGCAGCGTTCAAAAGTCTTTAAAAAAAATGCGAACTGGACGAAGAATTACCAACAAGACATGATCATTATAAAATTCATATAAATATCAAATAGTTTACAGGTACACAAAAACGCAAATAGCAAAACATTCTGATAGACTGAAGCAGTAAGCCAATTGTAGAAGTAGGAGAAATGTTAAAAATATGGGAAAAATATTATGTAAAAAATCATTTTAAAAACGGAAAGAATGAAAACAATATTGAGTAGACGCGGGTCACAAAAATCCGTTCCAAAAGGTAGTAAAAAATTAAATAAAATAAAAAAATAATGTAGTGTAAGTGATTTATATAAAAAAAATGGTTGTTTTTATTTATTTCAATGCCTCAGTTTTTGAATTTTCTGATTTAAACTTATCGAGAAAGCAGAAAGCTAAGATTTATATTTTATAATATATATTTTAGATTAATGTCCACTAAAGTAACAAAGTTATTCCGTGCGAGAGATAATTAAGAAATGGAGGAATGATAAATAAATTAAGACGATTTAAGAAAGAAACTTTTATTTTAGCTTTAAAACAGTAACCATTCTTGAAATTTACGAATGCCAATTATTTTTTTGAGGTATGGCAATGATATATAAATCCGTGATGACTAGCCGCCTGAGTAGCTTCGCTGGTCAGTCTCTCGAGCAGTTATCGACTGCAATTTTATCGGGCAGTGCCGTCTATACACCTGTAATACGCCGTGATTCGTATCTTTTACGAAAGGTTAGTATTTAGGTTTTTTTTTGTACCTTTACATTTGATTTCAGATGTAAACTTACGGCAATATGGCCAGCAGATGGGAAAGTATAAGGCCCTTAACCGAACCGGAACTAGAATTGGAGATAGAAAAATATTAGTTGGTGAATTTGATGGTGACAGTTAAGAGTCAAACGATGAAGGTTCCAGTGGCTAAATTGAAGACAGCTAACAAAATTGTTTCAGCCCATCTGGATCTGAGTACGAGGAAGAATTGTCCAGTGCAGAAAGCAGCAATTCTGACCATAATAAACCTCAACCGAAGACAAAAATTTTAAAAAATGTTTTTCTGTTTTCGTGCCTAGTGAGTCCCGTGTATTCCACACAGAAGCTTCTACATCGAACATTTCGGATATTGACATTCCACAACAACATTCATTCCAGCGAACTCAAATGCAACAAGAAGAAGAGGTCGATAATGAAGAAATAGCAACAGAGCACCTACAACCAACGGAACAATAAGAAAACACAGGTATTCCTCACGAATCTGAGCAACAGGCCTAGAAATCAGAAAAGCAAAAATGGTCAACGCTGGTGTACAGTATCGAATATTCGAAAACGTACTCCAAAAAAAATGTCTAATGAATGATTTCGTGTTTGAGAAAATTATATTGTACAATAATGCTCAGATTAGTCTAAAATCTGAAAATTACAAGGTTGCCAAATCTACTAATTCTTCTGCAACCAGGGATGAAATAAATGCTTTTGTTGGCCTTCTTATATTTTCAGGGGCACAAAAATATAATCATCTTCACACTAGAGAGATGTTGGATTCTAAAATGGCTGGCTCGGCTTACAGAAGAACGATGAGTTGCGAAAGGTTCGATTTTGTTTTACAAATTCAGATCAGATTTTACGAGAAAACTACGAGGACTGAGTTCATTTTCAATTTTAAAGTGCCCTACAAGCCTGGTAGTTATATAACCATTGATGGGCAATTATTGCGATTTCGAGGCTGTTGCCCTTTCAGAATATATATATAGATCCCAATCAAGCCTGCCAAGTATGGAATCAAAATTGTTATGCCTTGTGACGTGGACACAAAATACATGCTAAATGCAGAGCCTTACCTTGAGAAACACACATACAGGCGGTGAACGTTTAGGGGAATACTATGTTAAGTCGTTGACAGAAAATATTCACGGTAGTAACCGTAATATAACAATGGACAATTGTTTCACTTCAGTAAACCTTGCGGATAATCTACTGAAACCCTCTTACAACTTAACAATTCTTGGTACATTGAGGCAAAATAAACGGGTGGTACCCCCTGAAATGCATGATCCCAAAAACAGAGAGGTCGGAAATTCAAGATTTTGTTTTGACCAGGAAACAATGATAGTGTCGTACAAAACAAAAAAAAGAGCGTTTTGGTTTTGTCACCTATGCACGAAGATTCAGTTATTTGTACAAACACTAAAAAGCCTGAAATAATACTGGACTATTACCACACCAAGGGTGTGGTCGATACATTCGATCAGATGTGTGGACATCGAAGCTGCTCCCGAAAAACTCGAAGATGGCCACTTTGCGTATTTTATGGAAGGATCAATATGGCTTGCATGAAAGACATATAAAAAAAGAGTAGACCGATTTGTTTACTAAATATGAACACGCCAATATTGTTCCTCTTCTTCTTTCCTTTCTTATAAAATAGTAGGCAAGCCCTAGTATTACTTACCGCTCCTGCGGCGTTGTTGCCGATGACACTTAAGAGTATGTCTGTATCATGGAAAATCGGCAGCTTGTTTTTCATAACGTAACAGAAAAATTAGATTTATTAGAAAATAGAGCATGTCAAAATATAAATTTTTCGCTTTTAAGTATACAGTGCAGAATATAATACTAACATATAAACATTTATAATACAAAACTTGAATCAAATAGAAAACACAAAAAAGTATGAAGTGTTATACCTATTTTTGGTAAATTTTCAGTGTATCAACAACTGGAATTTTGTAAAACAGTATATTGTGTAACTAGTAAGAAAAGCAAAACATTCCTGGATGATTGTGGTAATTGCTGGACGAGGCGCAGCCGAGGCCAGCAACACAGGAGTCCAGGAATGTGCTTTTGATCGCGACTTGAATAAATGAATGTTTTTCATTAAAAAACGTGCAAAATAGAAAAAATAGTATAAAATACACGTTGATTTCAATGTTACCTTGACTTTAAACAGGTGTCCCCTAAAATGTTACGCCTATGGTGCGCCGCCTGGAGACACATGGCGCAGGCGCGTCATCGTGGGCGTACATAAATGAAACATAAATGAAATCTTTGGCGCGGTTCGGCCGTCATCTTCATTGCTTTTCATTCTCTTCACGTTAATATTTCTAATGTTGGCATGCAAACATTTGGTAATTTATGAATGACCTATTCCGTCTACTTTTTTTTATATGTCTTTGGCTTGCATAAGTTCCTGGATTATAAACAACCACAATTTGAAAACAGCTGGAGAAAAACCGATCACAAGAAAGAATTTCATGAATAGTCTTCACGAACAACTCACACGAGCATGGCTTGAAAAACGTTTTGCAATGCCAACTTTGCAACGCTCAATAAAGCGATATAATTAAATTACCTTTGGAAAAAGCTGACGAACACCGTGTTACATTTGTCCCTCCAAAAAAAGAACTTCATTGCAACCATTGCCGTCGAGCATTGCTGTGTTACCTGTGACGTAGACAAATATTTATTTATTTTTATTTTTTTTAGAGCTTAGGAACTTTCTTCTGTTAATTAAAATTATAGTTATTTTTTTTTATTTGTAAAATTAAGCAAAATCGTACTTATTACGAATGGTTAGTGTCCACGGGATTTTAATTTAAGATTAGTGCTCTAGCGTTAATTAAAATTTTAAACCGGCATTTTGTAAACTCATAAAAGATTATTAGGAGAGTTAATTCATAACTTTAAACTAATCAAAAATTTCGGGACCTTTTATTTTCTTCCATTGACTTTACACTTTGCTTGACCTTTAACCAGAGTACAAATAATATTCTCGAGTAGTCACTCAGCAAAACCGTTTTGATGTTTTTGCATCAAACGCCAAAGCCGCCGCACACCTGCAGCACAGTATAAATAAGCGAGCAGTCTGTCGGGAGGAATTCAAAAAGTATTCGCTGATGCAAAATTATTTCCTCAGTTATTATTCAACGCGACCCGACAGTACACAATCTAAGGGCGTTTGCACACTGACTGTAGACTATCCCTCGTAGTCGAGCCACTGCAGGCCACGAACCAGATTGATCCGGATTCGCTCCGACGGCGACGCCAAACACTGTCGGCGAAATTGGAAATTTGTCTCCAGTGAACCTACCGTATATTTATTTATACCGTGCTTTAACTATAGTATCTAGTTTTGTGATCGAGTTCATACGACATCAATTCTTTACAGTTAAACGTATTAAATATAGGCTGTTGCTTTATTTTCACGTAATTTCCATTTTTTGCCAGACAATTTTCGTTGAGCTATCCTTCTGTATTTCCCAATTTCTAGTAAATTATTTTCGTTAATAATTTTTTTTATTTTAGTCGTTTTACTATCAGCATATAACGTTGTAATTGTATCCGAATATTATATCGCAATTTTCTCTGTGTATCCGTTAAATTGTGGTATCGATTATCACAATATAACTATTACGAGTGGACTTCAGTACTCCGACCAGTTTGACAGCAGGTGTCTTCCGAAGATGCGCATGAAAATAGGATATATAACAAAGGAGGTGAAAAGTTGAAGCCTTATCGTTGAGCACTTACGTACCGCCTTGTGACGGCTAAATTTTCAACTGCTGGTTGATGATTGCCAGATAGCTTTTTTTGTTAATATTACAAAGCGTAGTAACGCATATCTTTTGTTAGAGTACCGCTATGCTATTGTGAAACATCGTGTGCAGAGCGATGTGATAACCCATTTATTTTAAAAGGTAGGTTCGACTCAAGGGCTTTAAGTAACAGGACTATAAAAAATACCATTTTTACCCGGTTCCTTCCGAGGGATCACTGACCATTTGTTTGGGACATCCTTATCTGAGTAGGAGCCCAGCCATCTTCTCCAGCTTGGACCAGACAGAGAGTTTAGTGTAGCCTGGTTATCCCGACTTGTACCTTGCCTAGGTCTTCCAATTACCGAAGACAAAACACATCGTCAAGGCTGGTAGGATCAATTTCAATTAATAATAAATCAGCACGGCTAATATGTTGAGCTTTGTTCTTGATTTATCGTGCTACTACCTTTAATTTTTCAAGTGAAAAGACTAAATATAATCTACCGAGAAGCATCTACTGGAAGTATTACTTCCAGAGATACTGATAGTCCGAGAGGCGACCGTCATAATAGTGTGGTGTCTGAACTGTCAGGATTTTGCATGATAAAAAATATTATTTAGTTGGGCCGAATAAGAAACCGTTGGTCGGCCGAGGCTGACCTTGACCAGTAATTGACAATTATGCTAATTGTCCAGAGAAATGAGATGTCTAGGTACCGTCACATAACTGTCGTGTTTTTTCGAGAACAATCGGTAGATAGACCCTAGAGAATGAAAAATTGTCAAGTCGGCCGAACCACACCCTGCCCGAAGTACTCGGCCGACCAATTCCAAAATTCGATTTTTGATGATTAGACTCCCTGACAGAACTGTCAGGTCGCCCTATTTTTATTTTAAAGACAACAATGTTTTATTTAAGATTTTCCCGGTCGGCCGACAAAAAACGCGTCCCTTATAGGTGGCGCTAATGATAGAAAAAAACTAGATTTCGCTAGGTCCCGAATTCGCCCGGAGCTTGGCTTTTTGGGCGGACCATTTTTGTTTTTACATGCGTCATATAAGGAGGATTTCTGTCAAAGAAACGTTACTTAAGGAGTCCCTAATATGTTGCATTACTCCGTGTGCGTGTGACTAGGTACTCGGCCGACCAATTCCAAAATTCCATTTTTGATGACTAGCCTCCCTGACGGAACTGTCAGGTCGGCCTTTTTTATTTTAAAGACAACAATATTTTGTTTAAGATTTTCCCGGTCGGCCGACAAAAAAACGCGTGCCTTATGCCGGGCATATACATTTGGCGAACCTCGGCGAACCCGAATGTGCGTAAGGTCTGTTTGTCGGCGTTGGTCGCGGCTTGGCAAAGTTTGCCGGTGTTCGCTTCGTTGTCGGTAAATCGCGATAAATCAAAGGGATTCGAGCAAGCCTTTGGTACCGTCCGCAAACATTTTGGCGATACGTTGTTACATGTCAATTTAGCATAAAAAAGATGTAACAGATAGAGGTCAAATAAAGTCAGTGATTCCACCCTTAATCCTGCGTCTTTTGTGCTACCCTGTCTAGCTGACTATACATTTGATTTTTCTTTGTTTGATATCACTGGCTTAACATATAATCAGTCAATAGATCGTGCCGTATTCTACATCGCTATCGAGAAAACATTTAAGTATATAGCAGTGCACTTCGGAAACGTTCACTTAAATCTCTTACCTTACGAATAATTTCCTTTTCGGCGGTAATATACCTTAAAAGAATAGTTGGTTGCCTATGGACGAGTGTATTAAATGGAAGGGATATTCTTGGAACGTTGCCAGATGCTATAGTCGCTTGCGATTTTTGACGTGGTTACGGTTTGGGCCAACAGGAAAATACATAATTAATTGATATGCTACCCTTGTTTTGTTGTTAAACGACTGTTTTTCGCTTTCGCTTCAAAAATACGCAGTCAGGATGTGTTAGTAAATGCGTATATTCCCTAACCTAGGTCCGATTCCGATTGATTACAGATTTATGCGTCGAACAGATTTGGTGTTAGGAGTTTTAAATGGCCGCTGATTTAGTTGTCGTTTGTTTGGTCATTGCCAATGATGGAATTATCGTTGGATTTCTTTGTCCCACCAGCAATGCATAATATCATACCGCCTTAGATACGTTTCATTGCATATTGCAGATGCTAGTAAATTTGGCGACAACTGGCTGGTGTATGTTTACGTTGGATACAGGACAGTGTAAAGCGGGCCTGTGGGCCGAGTTCTTGCTAGCTTTTTAACATTGAATTTCACGACCTAGGTAGTCGTTTTTGACCAGATTTCGTTCTCTTTTTCTTCGGCAAACCTTCTAAGAAGGTAGTGCGTATGTCTGATAAAAATTTTAAGAATTTTTAATTCACCCTGAGGGGGATTATACTTACTTCGGGCGATAAAAAGTGGCGTAGTTACTAGGTTGCTGTAGCGAATTATTTGACTGGATTCGATGAATTTTTGCCAGAGAGTCAATATTTTGGTTAGTGACTTGCCACGTGCAGTGGATTCTGGAACAAAGTACGCCGTTTCCTTCCTCGAGGAATGCCTGTAGAAGAGAGCGTTTGCTCCCCAATTCGTCATCACCATCGTAAAACCCTACGTAGTTAGGGTTTTTTTTTCGGGGAGCCAATTTTACCGGGAGCCAGTTTTTTTTGAGCCAGTTTATGGGAGCTATTTTTGGCTGGAGCTGTTTTGCTTGGAGTTGTGTATATAGAGCAAGCTATTTTTGTTTGGAGCGAGCTTTGCTTGAAGAGAGACTAAGTAGCTAATCAAGTAAGCTACCAGTCAATACAGTTGGTTGTGTTTCATTGGTACCGACTGTAGCTATAGAGGTATGGGCATTACCTCAATTGCCACTGAGAGTTTACGTAGGTGATATCGGCGAAGACCAATAAAGAAAAGTTTAGGTTATATTTGTGATCTTTTCGGCATAATGTTAGTGGCATGTTACTGATATTTTCACGCGTGTATTTTCAGCGTGTTATTGATATTTTTCAGCGTATATTAGATTGAGTGTTTTAGAGTTTTTCCAGAGTTGTATCATATCGCGTGTTTTAGTGTTCTGCGTGGTACTGATATAACTATACTCGGTACTGTTTCGGTGTAAGCACAGCTTACCTATGCGAATCTAATTAACTGCTGAATTTACTAGTGTGGATCTATATTAATGCTCATAGTTTTTTTTATATATTACATTTCTTTAATCTTACAATTTGATTTATATTGTGTTAAATGATCAACATTGTCGTTCTGATTTATTGACTGTCCAGTTATAATAATTTTACTTAACGGTATTTCATGATCTAGATCAGTAAGGTTTATTCATGTACAACTGCGAATCGTCCACCATGGTAAACGCGCACAAAGTTTAGTGGCTACTATTAGACGGATAACTTTTAACTAGTATGATGAGACTATAGATGCCTTAGGTATATTGTGATTATCGATTAATTTGTTGAACTTGGTTTGATATTTCGTAATCATTTGGTGTTATATTGTTACTGTTATAGCTAAAGCGTGTCTAATAATTGTTCGATCATTCTTTATCTACTTCACTTCTATTATAACGCAATTTTAATTCAAATTACTGTCGATATATTTATGAGCATATAGGTGTTTAATTGCTTTCAAATTAAGATCTTTTACCTTTTGTTATATATTTATATTATTTTGATTATTGAAAGAAATATGACAACTCGTTATCGTCTAACGTAACGAACGCCAATAAAACTTAAACTTGCACGAACGCTCCCGTCTTTTATTTGCTCTGAAATACCTCAACCAAACAAGTGTAGTTAATTTTGGATGTGAAGACCGAGGATCTTCCTGTTTGGGTCTGCGGATTTGGATATTTCAAACTGGTAGCGCCCTGGTCAAGAGTAAATAATTGACCCACTCCCACGCCGACGAGCAAGTCGGAGCACACATGTTGCGCTGGCCGCATCCTTAAGGGTAGGTATCATCTTATTCATTATATCTTGCTAACACATTTAAAAGGGTTTTACGCGCAACAACGTCCATTGTGTGGTTGCCATAATTGTACACAAATGATTCGGCAAATATATAGGCCAATGTGTATGTCCTTCAATAGCTAATATATGGTTTGTCAAAAATTCAAGTCAGTTCATACGAATTTCATTAAATACATACAGGGTGTCTTAAATTCCGTGTGCCACTATTGCCATCTCCGAAACGGTAAGTGCTACGAGGTCGGTTAAATTAGAGAAAAGTTACGTTTTTTGATACCCATTCAGAATCCGTCCACAGTGTCGTCAAATTCCTGTTAGTTTCTAAGATACAGGGTGATTTATGAAAAATGCCTAAAAATATTTCGTCGATTATTACAAAAACTGTTCATTTTTGAGACACAGTTTAAATTCGAAAGTTTTATAGTTTTTTCCGCTCTACAATATGGTGCCTTCAAATTTCACCTCCGGCGTTTCGTGTTCAGGCCACCATCATCAACTTAATTTTCTTAAATACGGACCTGTATTTTTTATTTCAGATTTTAAGAGCTTTTGAGGCCCCAAAACCAATGACGTATCTCACTCATTCGAAAAATTCATATTATTGGCACTTTTCATAAGAACATAATGTGTTAGAGAGTGACAAAAAAGAGATATTTGGTAGGAATTAAATAAAAAGTGTAAAAAGTATTTTTTCTGAGTAAATGCGATACGTCGTTGGTTTTGGGACATCAGAAGCTCTTAAAATCTGCAATAAAAAATAAAGGTTCGCATTTAAGAAAATTAAGTGGATGATGGTGGCCCGAACACAAAACGCCGGAGGTGAAATTTGAAGAGACCATATTGTAGAGCGGAAAAAACTATAAAACTTTCGAACTTAAACTGTGTCTCGAAAATGAACAGTTTTTGTAATAATCGACGAAATATTTTTAGGCATTTTTCATAAATCACCCTGTATCTGAGAAACTAACAGGAATTTAACGACACTGTAGACGGATTTTGAATGGGTATCAAAAAACGAAACTTTTCTCTAATTTAACTGACCCCGTGGCACTTACCGTTTCGGAGATAGCAATAGTGGCACACGGAATTTAAGACACCCTGTATATAATTGTGTGATTTGAAACATTTGATTCGCAGTGATTATTATTCATAAATATTAAAATATGTCATAATAAACAATGTCGTAGCTCAAATATAGTTACGAAAAATTTCTGTGGAATAATGACTTTCTAGAAGATTTTATCTGTAGAACTGCAAAGGGCTGGAAAAGTAAGATCTTTATGAAAAAATTGTAAAGAAATCACCAATTTAGCTTGCTGTATAGTTTCTTTTATCATCTCGTTGGCTTTCAATATTTTTAAAAACACATTTAGTGCAAGGCTATGGCAATGAACAAAAAATAACAATAATAATAATAATAAACGTCTTTTATTTCGAAAATAACGAAATATTACAAAATAGATAAATCAAAAGAAATTAAAATTTGACGAAATGGCGATATTTAGCTTATAAGCTATTCTTACATAGGTATAACTTATCATTTTCATTAAAGTTACAAATATAACTGGCTGAGCAGCGATCACTAATACTAATAAACAACCAACAAAAAATAAATTAAAGAAAAATACATAGCAATTCTTAGGACATCTCTCATATTGAATTATTCAATTATTTATTCACGAGCGGCAATCCGTTACTTTGCGCTCTAAATACGCAAATAACGAATTTATAGATATTGCAATTCGATATTTTATCCTCAATAAATTTTTATAAAATAATAATATTTATAGTTATAAAAATAAGAAGCTGGATTATTACTTACATTTTCTTCGAATATCTTTTCGAATTCTTCTTTGTGTGCTTTTTTTGATAGCGTGATTTTTCGATAGCACTTTATATGATAACCACTATTTTCTCTTGTCAGTATAAGTTTTCCATAAGCGAAGTTTTTGATTTTACGAAACTTGATCAAATTGCAGCAAAAAGTGTAGGAGTGATCCGTAAATGGAATCACTCCTCCTGAAGAATCGCACACAAAACACGTGCACATTTTCAATGTATTAAAAAACCCGTGAAATCTAATTTTTTTAGTGGAACCGACACGCCGTTCCACCCAAAAGTCAATCGTCAACTGGAGGCTATCAACAGAGAAAAAATCACATCAAAAAATTTGACAGAATCGTCAAATTTGATGTTTCATGTTCCGCCGCCTTTGATTTTGAGTCATGGAACTCCTTATTTTACGGACATAAATGTCAAAAATTTAAACAGCGTTTAATATAGTATTTGATCATATTATGGAAAATTATTAAACAATTTAATCTTTGTAATACAAATAAACTTTATTTTAAAAATAAAATACAAATTTAAATAAAATACAAGGAATAAAAAATATTATTTTTTAACAACTTTCAATAATTAAAAGCCATTTAAATATTATTTTAAGCTTTGAAGTTGACCAATTAGTCACACGCACACGGACTAAAAATCCTCCTTATATGACGCATGTAAAACAAAAAGGGTCCGCCCAAAAAGCCAAGCTCCGGGCCAATTCGGGGAAATTTCTGAGTTTTTTCTATCATTAGCGCCACCTATAAGGGACGTGTTTTTTGTCGGCCGACCAGGAAAATCTTAAATAAAACATTATTGTCTTCAAAATAAAAAAAAAGTCGACCTGACAGTTCTGTCAGGGAGTCTAGTCATCAAAAATGGAATTTTGGAATTGGTCGGCTGAGTACTTCGAGCAGGGTGTGGTTTGGCCGACTTGACGGTTTTTCATCCTCTAGGGTCTATCTACCGATTGATCGCGAAAAAACACGACAGTTATGTGACGGTACCTAGGCATCTCATTTCTCTGGACAATTAGCATAATTGTCAATTACTGGTCAAGGCCAGCCTCGGTGGACCAACGGTTTCTTATTCGGCCCAACTAAACAATATTTTTATTATGGAACGTTTCGCCTTGATATCGGCCATTTGAGCTCAATTTTCCTTATTTGGTGCGGCTATATTTATTTCTATATATTTTATTCAGGAAATCCCTCTTAGTGTAGCATTTTGGAGACATTTTAGAAGTCTTCTATATTCCAGCTGCCAAGGGAATAAGCTATAAGCGTAGTTTAGTGGATATTTATTCCCAAATTTTAACATATAAATTGTTACATATTCAAGCAATAGTAACTGGGTAATATTAAAATGTTCTTTTAAAGACAACTCCTCTCTTTAATTGGTATCGAGGTAAAATATTGAGATTTTTATACAGTAACTAGTAATGTTAATTTATTGATCAGAAACTTGCTAAATTACCATAACTAGTGCTACTTTTTAATTTGAAGTTTAATCGCAGTAAATACCAGGCCTAAATCGTTTAATTGATACTTGATTGTTGTAATTTCTAGTGTTAAAGTGTCAAGGTGAAACTTAATTAACATAGCAATTGATAAATTGTAATTTGAATATTAATTACCACTTGTGACGTATATAGGTCCGCTTAAGTGATATTACATACATTTTTTTAGCATAATATTAACCATCAGTAATCAGAAAATCTTCTACATTTTAAGAAAGTAGATTGTTCTACTCAAGTATCATTTTTTTATTAAACTGGTTGTTTGTATTCCTGGTGTTTATTTTGGCAACTGTATTTAGGCTATAATTCAATCTCAGTCTATTTTTTACCCTTTTTGAAAGGGTATTTTGTCACAATTTTTCACAAATTTTATTATTCGATTTTCAGATTTCTAATAAATTTCGTACAGTAAAAATTTAGTGGCACCCACTCTAACTGCCATAAACTTAAACCCACCCCTTTAACAAGAATTAAACCACAACCGGCTGAGTGAGCTAGGTATTGAACTAGCTGAAAGCGCAATTGGCGGATAAGGTTGGTTAAAAGCCCCTTTTTTATGCATCTAGTCCGGCCAGAGAAAAATAAAAAATAAAGGCTATCTTTAATAAAAAGAGGGCCAAAATAAAAAAAAAATAAAAGTCTCTGTATGTCCCAAAAAAATACGATAGCCATGAATTCTTTTGGCCGTCAAACTTATTTCAAAAATTCTACTCGGCAATACTAAGTAAGTTTTTAGGTAACTCTTCTAGTTTACCCTGTACCCCATCGAAAATTGGCCACTCTGTACTCTTTCTGTATTCAGCTTATACTAACATTTTATATATGGTTGCGCGTAAAACCCTTTTAAATGAGTTAGCAATATAAGATAAATAAGAGGTTACCTACCCTTAAGGATGCGGCCAGCGCAAAATGTGCTCCGACTTGCTCGTCGGCGTGGGAGTGGGTCAATTATGTACCTTGATCAGGGCGCCACCAGTTTGAAATAACTAAATCCGCAGAGTCAAACTAGAAGATCATCGGTCTTAAGAATCCTTAAGGGCGATTCAAAATCAAACGACTATCAACTATACTTGTTTGGTTGAGGTATTTCAGAGCAAATGAAAGACGGTAACATTCGTGCAGGCTTACGTTTATTGGGCGCTCGTTAGATTGAACGTTAACGTGTTGTCATATTTCTTTCAATAAACAGAATGATTTAAATATAAAAAAGTAAAATAGCTTAATTGAAAACAAGTAATAGTTCTATGTTTTTGAGCATATAGGTGCTCAAAAATATAGAACTAGACC
>JAEQML010072625.1:0-15402 GCA_016904865.1 Pissodes strobi
CCCTCCTCTCTCTGCAGCTGGCTGGCCAGTTTCCTTAAGAACCGATCCCTACACGTTGCAGTCGATGGACACATCTCGGACACATTCACCATCAACGCGGGCGTGCCTCAGGGCGCAATACTTTCACCAACTCTGTTCCTCATCTATATTAATGACCTGCTGATCGAAACGAATAATCCTGTTTACAGTTTTGCAGATGACAGTACCCTTGTCTCCCACTTTAGATCAGAAAAACCCTTACCAGCGACTGAGACTCATCACCGCAGACAGGAGCAGATTACAGCAATTAATCAAGACCTAGAGAAAGTTCAAACTTGAGGCGACCGAAATTTGGTCCAGTTCAATGCAGCAAAGACCCAAGCAGCAACGTTTACTAAGAGGGCCAATACAGCGGGCTCTGACATCATTATGGCAGGATCGACCATTCCTTCATCCTCGTCAATCGGGCTGCTGGGTGTCTCGGTCAACAGCAATATGTCATGGCATGACCATGTTGCTAACATCGCAAAATCAGCCTCCCAGAAGCTTGGTGCGCTATTTCGCAACAAAAAACTCTATACACCGCAGCAGTTGCTCTTGCTGTACAAAGCGCAAATAAGACCGTGCTTAGAATATTGCTCACATATCTGGGGTGCCGCACCAAAGCATACCCTAAAGCTGCTGGATTCCATTCAGAAGAGGGCTGTGCGTCTCGTCGGCGATCCGGAGTTGACCCGGAATCTGGATAGTCTGGAACATCGCAGACATGTGGCCGAGATGTCTCTGTTTTACAGATACTTTCACGGCAGATGTTCCCAGGATTTGGCCCGCATAATCCCGCCCCTGGCAACTCCTGTCAGACAGTCCCGACAGACGGCAGGAGCGCACCAGTTCGTCGTACAACTAGAAACACCTAGAACATCGCTTTACCAGAACTCCTTTGTCTGGCGCACTGCATCACTGTGGAACTCACTTCCAGGACATCTGTTTCCCACTAATTACGACCTACAAATATTCAAGAACCGTGTCAATCAACATCTTCGCACACACACCGCTCGTCGAGCGCCATAGGATCTCCCTTTAGAAAAAAAAAAATACCTTGATATTCTATTTTCTCTCCTGGTATCGTGCCCAGGGGTAGCCTATTAGATTTCACACATTGGATTCATGTATTTGCTTTGCTGGGATTGAAATGGCTTGCCTTTACTGCTAGTTTGCAGGCGCCATTTTACTGATTTTCTTCAACTACAAGGGAAAAGAGACGCTACGTCGTTTCTTGCTTTGAGGAATTGGGTTAAATTGCCCAAAAGAGGTCTTTGTGCAATCTTGGACAAAGGTAACTGAGGTGCACTAGATATTCTCTAATATCTGTGCATACAAACGGAGAAAAATGGCCTAAAACTATGTGACCTTTTGGCGCGAAGACGAGAACTTTCGCTCTTACTTGAGTGAACGTTGTAACTGCACTGGCTAGAGAGCGGTGACGAGACCGATCTAGCTGGCTGGAGTGTTAGCAAGGCATTAATAAAATTAATTTCTTCTTCTAACTGGCGACCTGGCGCCAAGAACAGATGGTGGCGCTAATGCCGAATTCATTTGAGATTAAAAGGGTAGAAACTGTTTTCGTTCCTTATTTGATACATTATTGGTTGCACCATGCTGCAACCAATATGCAATTTTAATAACATTTTTAAATTTACATATTAACTAGCGAGTTAAATATGAAATAATAGATTATACTTTTTCGTGTCCCCACTTATTTAAACTTAAGCCAACCTTATTAGGCCCAAGACTTAGATTCATAAAAAAACTATTTTGTGCTGTGTTAAAAGACCGCCGTGGGCGGCATAAAATTTGTGAATAATTTGCCTAATTTTGTTTTTCGTACGGGTTTTTAGATTAAACATTTCAGTAAAAAAAATAAATATGTATGTGTATTCATTGCGAGAGTGTTTACCGTGTTACATACAAACACATAAAAACTTTATAGAAAAAATAAAAAGGGCCGCCCCTAAAGATCGGCCGCCCGAGGCGGTCGCCTCGCCGCCTCACCCCTGGAGACGGGGCTGAAGTGGCATTTGTGACTTCTAAAGCACGTGTGGCTCCATTAAAACCTTCAAGTATACCACGCTTAGAATTACAGGGCGCATTAATGGGTGCCAGAATAGGAAGTTTTCTGAAAGAAAATATGAAATTAAATATTTCAAACCTTTTCTATTGGACGGATGCGAAAACAGTACTATATTGGATCAGATCTGAGACAGAACGTTTTAAAGTGTTCGTGGCTCAGAGACTTGGCGACATTCAATATTTATCTAACTCAACACAATGGAGATATGTACCATGAAAACTAAATCCAGCAGATGAAGCAACAAAGAACAAGGATCTTGATTATACGGAGAATGGTTATCTAAATTCTTAAAAGAGGATTCTCATAACTGGCCTCAAGGAAGTTTAGCAGATAACACTATAGATTGTGACGCAATGGAATACAAAACAGATATTGTTTTAATGACTTCAATTAAAGAAAATCCTGAGATACCTGATCCACAAAGATTTTCAAAATGGAACAGATTAAGACGTAGCACCGCTTATATGCTGAGATTCATAAAGAATTGTAAAAAAAGAATCAACTTCAAGATGTTTTAGGAAAGGATGAACTACAAGAAGCAGAAGTACTATTATTTAAAAAGATTCAGGTAGACTGTTTTTCGGAAGAAATAAAACATCTTCAAACTAAAAATTGCGTTCAGAAAAATAGTCGACTTTGGACATTATCACCAGAACTTGACAAACATGGGATAATTAGATTAAAAGGAAGACTCGAAAATGTAATAGACGCAGAAGAGGAGTTTAAACATCCAGTTATTTTAGACCCAAAACATTACATGACTGAATTAATAATGTTATTTTCATGAAAATTGTTTTCATCAAGGGCAAGAAGTAGTATTAAACAAATTACGAGAAAAATATTGGATTTTAATAGCAAGACAAGCAGTTAAAGATACTTTCATAAATTGTCAAAAATGTAAAATTAAAAGGGCAATTGCTGAACCACCACTAATGGGACAATTACCAATTTGTCGTTTGGAGCCAACGATAAGGTGTTTCATGAAGACAGGTGTAGACTACTTTGGATCTATAAAAGTAGTTGTTAAAAGGAGTTTAGAAAAAAGAAACGGAGACATTTTTACTTGTATGGTTACTAGAGCGGTACATTCGGAGATATCACATGATCTCTCTGCAGTTCTATACATGTTATAAGACAATTTGGTTGTAGGAGAGGTTTTCCGGTCGAAATGTATAGTGATAATGGAGGAAATTTTAAACTAGCAGATAAAGAATTATCTGAAGAACTGAAGAGGTTGTTAAGTGAAACAGAAATAAAAGAATTTTGTAGCCTACATAGCATAAAGTGGAATTTTGACCCGCCACATGCACCACATATGGGAGGAACATGGGAAAGACCAGAGATAAAATAAATATTTATTTATCTCTGGGAAAGACTTATACAATGTGTAAAGAAAGTCATGAATAAGATGTTTAAAACAAAGTACCTTCAAGAATATGTACTTAGGACTATATTTGCAGAAGCGGAAAACATGATCAATTCAAGACCCTTAACTCACGTGTCTGTCGATCCTAACGATTTGGAACCCTTAACCCCGAATCATTTCCTCATAGGACCATCTTATAGTGCGTTATCATGTGCTGTTACAAAGGAGACAAACCTAAATCTCCTTTCAAAATGGCGAGTAGCACAAAAACTATCCGACTATTTTTGGAAAAGATAGTTGTCTGAATATATGCCTCTTTTGTTGAAAAGGACAAAATGGCATCAAGAAAGAAGCCCGTTAAAAGAGGGAGACTTTGCTATTATAGTAGATCCTGACGGTCCATGAAATGTTTGGCATAAGGGACGAATTATTCATACTTATCCAGCTAAAGATGGAAGAATACTTATAGTAGATGTGAAATTAGCAAATATTAAGAAGACCAGCAACTAAAATATGTAAAATTAATGTTGAACAGTAATTGTTCTAGGAACAATTACTGCGGGGGAAAATGTTATTTCTATTAATGTTACCTTTCCTTTACTAAGTAAAGGTATCGAAAAAATAGGTATCTGCGAAAAAGTGTAGTAGCCGATGATAGTTGTTAAGTTTTTTTGTTAATAATAATAATAATGTCATTGTCATATAGAAAATAAAGAAGTGTGTCAAAATAATATATTTTACCATTTAATTCCCCTTCGCTGCGGCCCGCTTGAGCCGGCATTAATTACCTGAGTGCTGCGCTAATATGCGTCATCAGCACTCTGAAGCGTTAACATTTCTTTTTAAGGTTATAATTTATATTTTTACTTTCATATTTGATTTAATTTTTGTATTTTATGGTTAGTATTACTTTATACGTTTAGTTAAATCGTTTATAAACACAAACAAAATATTTAAAAAAAAAAATCTTCATTAAAAAAAATAAGAAAACTCGTCCAAAGACAAACAAAATACTTGACTCTAAGCCTAAACATTCGAAAAATACGAATAAAGTATTTCTTTGTACCTATCTATTTTAGGTAACGTAACGTTACTTATTTCCACATGCTACGTGTACGCCACATGTACTACTAAACGTGAAAACATTTAAAACGTCGTCCAGTCAAGCCGGCGAATGTCTCATTCACGTCACAAATGATGGGGATATCACCGACATTGTTTATACGCAAATTTCCACCTAGAGCAGTGAAGCGATTAGACCTTTCGCATAAATGCACCATCCGCAAAGGTGACACGTAAATAAAATGACGCATATATGCGGGATCTGCACCGAAAGGGTTAAAGAAGAGAGGAATTTAAATAGGTTTTATCCCCAGAAGAATTGGTTCTTCGCCCCGGGATAACAGACAAATATATATTTTAGGTAAGACCCGATAACACAAATTCTTAATGAGAAGTGCACACAGATAAGGGAAGAGTGTGACAGCACGGATCAGCGAATTCAGGCCTTAAACAAAACCGTGGTAAGTGTCAAGGGGGAACTGCTTAAAAGTAATAATGACAACAAAAAATCGTGGATGACAGAAGAAATTATGCAACTTATGCAAGAAAGGAGAAAACATAAGAATGATGCCACAGAGTACCGAAAACTCAATAGAATAGTACAAAGAAAGATCAGAGAAGCGAAACAGAAAGAGATGGAGGAAAAATCTCAGGAAATTGAAGAACTACAAGGTAAATATGATGAGTTTAACGTACACAAAAAAATTAAAGGAATAACAGGAATATATAAGAAAAAAACCGTAGACAAGCTAACCAACGGAAACGGAGGAATGATTGTTGACCGAAAACACATAAAAAAAAATGGGAGAAACATATAGATAATTTATTTCACGATAGAATGAGAGACTCACCAATCTCTCAAGTAGAAAATGGCCCCAAAATACTAACTGATGAAACTGCGGCCGTCATTACATCCTTGAAAGAAGGAAAAGCTCCAGGGCCAGATGGGATACAACCAAAATTTCTTAAACTCCTTGATGACAAATCTGTACAAATGTTAACTGACATTTTCAACGATATTTACAATACGGGAAATATCCCAAAAAAATGTATTAACTTGTCATTTTTCACCGTATAGTTTGGTGATAACACCCTGTATGTATGTAGAATGAATAAGCCATAATTAATCCACGAATATATTTATTTCACCCCAGGAAAACGGAAATTTGTGCAATTAAAGCAGCATATTTCAGTTCTTCATTACGACTCCTTAGTCCGAACCTGGTTTTGTTGGTATAATAGAGACCGTCATATGCGGCATTCTCTAGAACGCAAAACGACACTCCGTTAATTCAATGGTGTGTAATTGTTTTCAATTTAATATATCCTTGTCTCGGTCAGTGTTCAGTAAACAGCACATGGCAAAGAAAGAAAGAAGATGCTTTCACCCTCTCAACAGAAAGCCTACGCTGACACCCCCCACTTTTCATTTGGTTTTGCCGCCAGGCGGCCAGCTAGAAGCTAGAAGAAGAAATTAGTTTAGTCAGTGCGTAGCAAACACTCAGCCGTGATGCGTCGGTCTTTGCACCGCTCCGCATGATTTTAGTGCCAAAAAAAAAACATCTAGCCTTGTCCTAGCCCTGTTTAAGGCAACTAATTAGTGTTTCGCTCATTTTGTTGGTTATTTCCGTGTACTAGATATTCCTAATTTTAGAAACTTTTTGTATATTGATGTTCTATGTGCGAATGAACGAATGCTTGAAATTAATATAGAAATTGCGGTTTATTTATATTTATAATATTCAAATGCAATTTACACCTGCATTATTTAATTAAATCAAACCGAATACATGTTTCAGTTCATCCTATAGATATAATCTCACTACCCTATGGTAATACAGTTTATTAAAAGTGGTTAATTAATAATTAAGATACCACCCCCTCCTTTATGGTTTTAAGCAATAGAGAAAATCAATTGTTTATCCCGACCAAATGGCTTGTCTCCGAATTCATAACGTTACCGAAGACACCGGGAGCCAAAACATGTGGGGACTATAGATTAATCAGGGTTATGTCATTGCTATACAACGTGGAGTTCAACTTATACTCGGTGGAAATATTTACCGCAGCCTTGGAAAACACCGACCATGGAATCCTGCTGAACGGAGAACGTCTCAATAACATTCGATACGCAGACGACACTATAGTATTTGCCGACAGTCTGATTGGCTTGCAAGAGTTGATGAACAGGATAAACGATGCCAGTGAACAATATGGTCTAAAAATGAACATAAGTAAAACCAAGTTCAAGATAATAAGTAACTGTCAACTGTTTATCAGAGAGAGTCCAGTAGAAAGAGTGTCCAAATTCATTTATTTGGGAACGATAATTAATGAGCAATGGGACCACTCTCAAGAGATTAAATGCAGAATAGAAAAAGCAATCAAGCATCAAAATGTCAAAACTTTTGAAAAGCCACAATTTGGACCTAAGTCAAAATCCTTCCATGTTACGTTTTCTTGACAATATTCTACAAAGTAGAGTCATGGACATTGACAGAGGTGACCCAAAAAAGACTTGAAGCATTTGAAATGTGAGTATACAAGAGAATTCTGAGGATCTCGTGGGTAGACAGGGTGTCTAATGAATCAATACTGGAAAGAATGAACAAAGGAAGGGAAGTGATAAACACTATAAAAGGAAGAAAACTTGAATATCTGGGCCATATAATGCGAAACGAAAACAAATACCAGCTCCTTAAATTCTCCAGAGAAAGGTCTATGGCAAGAGAGGACTCGGAAGGCGTAGGATATTGTAATCTACTAAAGAAATATCACCCTGTCCTAAGTTTGAACTTGAACTTGGAGATTGTTATATAAACATTAAAGGCAAACTATAAACAACGCGCGCAATTAATGGAAGCGACTTTCATTCTTAAGCAAGCAATGGATAGCAGTTTTTATAATATAAATACGCTACCGAACCTTCAGCTCGTCAGACTTTGCTCTCACCTACAACCAGCTCCCAGGTTAGCCATACAGCTGCCTCCGGGTTCTATCCGCTCCTAAAGTTAGCTAGGCATCTGCTTTATTTATTTATTTATTAACGGGCATAACCCAATTTCACATTAATATACAATTTACAATTTCCATACAATTTAGTTTAAGCAAACATCCACTTAATCTAACTGGCATGTTTAACAAACGAATTCAACGAACTACATCAAATACTAATAAGCAACTTTACAATTTTACATTTTAGCGAACTACCTATTAAGGGCACTTATTTTAAAAAGGGGAAATTACAAAATTATTATAACTATAACTTAGGCCACCGGGATTTCAATTCTATACGAAGCTCACAGCTTGTGCAGCTCCTTAAAAAACAACGACTGTGGTGAGAAAAGTCCAATTCAGGAGACAAGTTGGCCAGTCTGCAAGACCTTGACAAAAAACAGTTTAGTCCGTAATTGGTTCTGAACGATTATCCCTTGAGGGCACATGCAACCGATTTTACTCAACATGAGGGACAATGGTATTTGCTGTGTAGGATATTATATAGCATTTTAAGGTATCTGACAGTCCGGCGATCTTTAAGAGGACTGATTCTAATAAGCGACTCAACCTGAGAGTAGGTTAGATCAGGAGTAGGCAATAAATTTTAAAAATTTATGTTGTACTCTCTCGATACCCAGAGTGTATACATTATAAAAAGGATTCCAAACACAAGAAGAATACTCAAGGTAGGGTCTTATTATCGCACAATATAACCGCTTTATAGCTGTGACATTTGAAAAATCAAGGGCTACACGCTTTACAAACCCCAGCAGTTGAAGAGACTTAGATATTGCACTCTCCATATGCGCAGCAAATGAGAGTTTGCTGTCCGTAATAACCCCCAAATCTCTCATTTCAGAGACACTCGAGAACATCTGATGACCAATGCAATAGTCTTAAACAGTCATCAGAGGACTGCATCGCCATGTACATCTTCAAGTCGTCCGCAAATAAAAGGAACTGACAGTGGTGAAAACAGGAGCCCAAGTCATTAATAAATAATGTGAAGAAAAGTGGACCCAAATGAGATCCTTGAGGAACTCCAGAAGGGATAGGTAGATGGACCACCAACACCCATCGCCTTTAATTTAGATACTAAAAGTGAGTGATTTACCCTGTCGAACGCCTTCGAGAAATACGTGTAAATGGAATGCACCTGCAATCCACCCTCCATAGCCTCCGACAGAAAATCCACAAACGACAGAAGAATTAGCTCCGTGCTTTTCCTTGCTTGAAAACCAAATTGACGAGGGATGATAAGCGGACCCAGCTCAACTGTCAAATACTTTGTTAAAATATTTTCAAAGACCTTGGGGATTATGCTCAGGATGCTAATTGGTCTATAATTTGTTACCAATGCCCTATTCCCCGACTTGTGTATCGGAGTCAAGAAGCTCGTCTTCCAAACTTCTGGGAACAGACCCAGCTTTAGAGATAAGATGAATATAATATGCAGTGGGTGTGCCAAGGCAAAACTACAATATTTGATAAGAGACGGCGGCAATTCATCGGGACCCGGACCCTTATGTGGATCTAGGGAATGTAGATGAATATATACATCTGATATAGTAATATATTGTGTAATGTTTATATTAGAAAAGTCCGAGCTGATTTTGTTAACATTTGGACATTGTCTATTGCTATAAACCTTAGAAAAAGAATCTGCAAACATGTTTGATATTTCCGTACCCGAGGAGCTACTCTCCTCATTGTAATGGAACTGAGCAGGCATTTCACCACATTTCCATTTAGAATTTACATAGTTCCAAAGATGTTTGGGGTTTTCTGCCAAAGAATTTTCTGTCAATGCAACAAAGGCCTTATGAGATTTCACTGATAATCTCTTACACAGAGACCTTAATATAGAAAACTGAAGATAATCTTTCTGTAGACCAGATTTTTTATATTGCTTATGTGCTTTCTTTTTTTCAACTATGTAATGTTTAAGTTCAGAGGAATACCATTTAGGAAACTTACCCGATGTCCGTTTAAGCGGAATATACAACTCAATTGCTGTGTACACAATATCATAAAAACACTCACCATGTCTTGCAGACTGGCCCCCGCAAAGAGATCATCCCAAACGCCCCCCAACCACTGATTTAATGAGTTATAGTCAGCAGATTTGAAATCTCTATAGTAGCCATCATTTAAATAAGAAATGTTTTTACAATCTGAGTGGAATGGCAACGAAACATCCAGTAGTGGGTGGTATACATCCAGAGGCAACATGCATTCGTCAGCCTCCCGAACCAGGCAAGCACAGTCCCGAAAAAGTACCAAGTCCAGAAGAGAATTAAAGGCGTTTGCCACAGAATTTAGCTGATATAAGTTGTGGAATGCACACATGTTGGATATCACTTCCAATGCTTCCACTTCGGATGGCGTAGCACCGGCTGAAGCACGAACTGTCGAACTAAGATTGTCACTCTCCCACAGCGAATGAGGAAGATTAAAGTCCCCGAAAATACCTATCTCTGCTTGGGGGTAGATGTCGGAGAAATGTTCAACATTCTCACAAAAAGATGCATACGCGTTTGCGGGTGAACGTGGAGGAAAATATGCACCAGCCAGGAGAAGTGATCTCTTTCCTTCCTCAATGAGCACAAAGATATCCTCAATGTGGTCATCAACCTCAAGTTTTCTGCCATTGACAGCTCTATCCACTGCAATTAAGACTCCGCCCCCCTTAGAGTGATCGCTAGTCTGCGAAGAGCGTTCCCTTCTGTAGACCCTATAATTTTCCATGTATAGCTTGGCGTCACCGAATGTCTCATTCAGCCAGGTTTCCACAAAAATGATGATCTCGTAGTTACAAGATGCAACTGATTCCAGAAGATACCTCAGCCTAGTGCGAAGGCCTCTGACACTTTGAAAATAAATAGAAAAATCCTTAGGACGTGACACTTTCATGGTTTTTTGATCCAATAACAGGAAAGCCGCGGTTATATATCACCCGCAAATTATCCTCACCCTTAGCAATCCGTGCCTTGAGCTCATCGCGAATGGTTCTCTCATGTTTGCGCTGATTTGGAGTTAAATCCGAATTTATATAGATTTTAGTGCCCTTTAGCTGTGACCGGTTTTTCAGTAACGCCAATACTTCTCGCTGCTTTGATAACGCCACTTTAACTGATCTAAACCCATTCTTGTTCCTCTTGACTATTTCAGGAGGATTTACAGTCAGAACTTCAAAGAGCTTGGGTATCTCCACTCCATCATCGCCCTCAGGTAGATTAAAAACCATTAAATTAGTCGCTCTCGACTGACGTTCTTGCATCTCACTACAACAGTCCCCACTGAGCATATTTGGTTGCTGAACACTTACAGATGGTGGGGATTTCAAGCTATAGATCTCTTCCCTTAGTTCAGCTATTGCTTGAATAAGCTTAGGGACGCTTAACACAGAAAAATTTTAGAGTTCGTTTACCTTTAAGGTCCATTACTTTAATTTCTGATGCAGAGAGTTCAGAACATGCAAACCCTTTGTGAATATGTGGGTTACAGCCGTCACAGGAGCGTCTGGTTCATCAATGTCACATTTCAGACAGCGCATATTAAATAAACGACGGAAAAACCGCCGAAAAAGTCAAGCGCACCAAACCCAATTCAAGCCAGGCCTGGTCAGCGGGCATCTCAGTAGAGGCGCACCAAACACGAAGACACACTTAAAACGGGTACAGCACCGGCCTGTTTACAAAATGTGTACTTTGACCCTTTCTTTTTTGCCGGATCACAGCCTAGTTTTTACAGGTTGTTTACAAGCTCAGTACGTAGACGATTTTCAGATTTTCCGACCTGCAATCGCAGTTCCCTCAACGAATATCAAGCCAACAGATTACGCGATATCACACAACCAGAAAACACATTTTTCAGGAGGTTCCACTCGATTTATTACGGATTGAATAGACGGTTGACTTCACGTTGACTTATTGTCAAAAAAGGTTCTACTCCTTTATTCCTTACCAAACCTGGTACCGGTTAGTCACTTGACGACTGCTAGGACTAGGGGTTTCATAACCACCAGAGTAAAGTCAAATTGAGAAGTTTGTCAGAGTTCTAAGAAAGACAAGTAGTGTCTAAATAGTCAGTTAAAAAGTTTAGTGAAACATTCTAGTGCTCTTAAATAAAACTCAACTCTTAAGAAAAACTATAATTATAAGACAGTAAACAAAGACCTATAAACAGTACCTGAACTCGAGAAAACGTGCGCACCTTAGTAATCGGGTATAATAATATCTCATTTTTTGACCAATAGCCATTGTTAAAGTTTTATCGTTAATACATTGTTATTGTTATAAACTAAAGGTACTTACTTTATCATCTCATTCTTACCCAACGTAATTCGTCTCCGGTGTACCTCAGTTACCCCCCGGCACGCTAAGCAAGGCGTGTCCTCACGAATAGAACATACAGTGGCAGATTAAGGGAAGCGTTAATACCCAGTCATTGTACTAATCGCGACGCGGGTCTTCTCTGAGACGTTATTCTTTTAAAAAACGCGACAACTCCCAAAACTATTCGTGGCAATATTGTCACGAATATTCTTAGGGGGTAGCGTGATTTCTTTAAAGAATAACTTCTCAGAGAAGAGCCTCGTCACGATTAGTACAATGACGGGGTCTCAATGCTTCCTTTAATCTATCACTGGATGTTCTACTCGTGAGGACACGCCTTGTTTAGCGTGCCGGGGGGTAACTGAGGTAGACCGGGAGCGCGATACGTGGGGTAAGAAGAGATGATAAAGTAAGCACGTTTAGTTTATAAGAATAACAATGTATTAACGATAAAACTTTAACAATAATTATTGGTCAGAAAAAATTAGATTCTATTATACCCGATTACTACGGTGCGCATGTTTTCTCGATTTGAGGTACTGTTTATAGGTCTTTGTTTACTGTCTTATAATTTATAGTTTTTCTTAAGAGTTGGGTTTTATTTAAGAGCACTAAGAGATTTCACTAAACTTTTTAACTGACTATTTAGACACTTGTCTTTCTCAACACTCTCACAAACTTCTTGTCAAGACTTTACTATGGAGGTTATGCAACCCCTGGTCCTAGCAGTCGTCAAGTGACTAACCGGTACCAGGTTTGGAAGGAAATGAATGGAACCTAAAGCAGTCGTATGGCTAACTTTAGGAGCGGATAGAACCCAGAAGGCAGTCGTCAAGTGACTAACCTTGGGAGCTGGAGGTGAGACTAAAGTCTGAAGAACTTATGGTTCGTTAGCGTATTTATATAAAACAAAGTGATGATCATTGCATGCATAATGTTCAAAGTCGCTCCCGTTGATTGCTCGCTTTGTTTATAGTTTGCCTTTAATGTTTATATAACAATCTCCAAGTTCAAGTTCAAACTTGCGACAGGGTGATATTTGTTTAGTAGCTTATGCATTTTAGTAGATTACAATATCATGGCTGAAAAACTTAAGAACATGGTTTTCCAAAACAACCACTGAATTATTCAGGACAGCCGTAAACAAGGTCATTATAACCAGGATGATCGCCAATATTCGGAACGAATAGGCACTTGAAGAAGAAGAAATCGTTCTAATCTATTCTGAGCAAATAATATTTACAAAATTTAAATTATATGCATTTGCTGACACCCTATTAGCCTTTATAGCTATTCACCATAATTTCAAACTTTAGATATGGCAAGTAAGTATTCCCATCTTCTGTTGATGAGAGACTTTTGATAGCTCTCCAACTTCCAATTTGACTGAATAAAAATCCATTCATGCAAAAGAATAACATCTATTAATTCGAAACACAGTAGATATATCACGATAAATGGACAATGAAATGAAGCCTTATGTTTGAACACTTGAAAAGAGAATACAGTTTAAGTAATTTAAAAATATATTATCTACTATGGCCTTAAAATTAATATATATCTCTATTTATGTGGTAAAAAAATAGCTCTATATGCGCTCTAGATTAGAAACCCTAAGCCCTTTACAACTACCTCCAGTTTAATGTCTGTGATTCGATAAAGGAAATTATATACGAAAAATATAGAGTTAAGCTGTCATATAAATTAATGAAACAATATAATACAATATTTCACATCCAGCTTCTTTATGACTCTCAATTTGAGCTACCTTTATTACCTCAGGAAATGTTCTCAAAAGTATTGAGAGGGCCAAGTTGATTATTCCAAAACTTCATATCATCTTAAAAAAATGATAAAAAAATTTCTGAAAACGATCAATATGATCTTTAATTTTAATGCGTTTTGAAATATCCCCGACTTTTCAATGAGTTTCCTGATCACATATGAAAACTTCCCCCGAACAAAAATGGACTATATCGACTTTTTTATAAATGCAATAGAATAATATGCGTTCAAAAGCTTTCTTTTAATTATAATTTAATTATTATGTATTCATATTTTAATAGACAACAATATCAACAGTAGTAACAGGACTGAATTAAAAACTGCAGCAAAATAATACTTGGACCAGAGGTATAGAGAAATTCTCCTTAGAAAGCAGACAACATATATCATTTATCAATAATTCTATTTCACGTATCCACTAATCGCCTGTCAGATTCCGGTCTACCGTTATTATTACTTTCAGTCGAGAACGGAGATAGATATATAGGGCTTTGAATAGAATAAAAATAGACAATACAAAATATATAAGATCTGAGCAAAATTAAGATATAAAAGAATAGGCAATACAATAATAGGAGATATGTTGACAGCAGCGTACGTAGGTAACTTATGCTATTCATTTTTAGAAAATAAAATCTGATAGTATAAAAGTCGTAAGTATTTCCTACATAGTTTGTCGCACTTAAGATTAACTTCATAAATGTTTTATTAATGGTAGGCAAATGGTTAGTACAATCTTTATGGGGCAAATTTGAACTCGAATGACATGTACATACATAATTTATTGTAGATATGTTATATATTGTTATGTTTATGAGGCAAATTGTTACCAATTTCTCCACTTCAATTTTATTGAAAATTTCTATGTAGGGCCGCCTCGTGCTCAGAGGTATAAATTGCACAAGTGCTAATTACAATCTGGAAAAACTTGAAAATGCTTGACATTTCAAGGACCAATCCGCCCTCACTATCAAAAAGAAAAATCTAAAAAGGAAAATTATAATAAAAATAAAGGGTAAATACCTCGTTCTTTTTTAGCTTCTTTAAAGTTACTTAACACCTTGTGCAATAGAAATTTTCAATAAATCTGAGGTGGAGAAATAGGTATCGCAAAAGCCTTAATTTATCTTGATGTATATTTGTAGACAAAAAGATTGGACAAAGTTAAGCTTATGATGAACCAAACGCTAAAATTTCAGTAATGGACTCTTAGCAAAGACACTGAATATTTCTTTAACTTAACCTGTTAATAGATTTCATATATTCTAAGGAATCAAGAAACGAAATACATTTTGGCAACTATTGGAAAATCAGTCAGCTCGGAAATGGCATCCGAAAAATAGACCTGATTCGTCATCTGTAATATCAGCGTGGTAAAAAAATACAGGAATCAAAACATTATGTTCTAAAATTGAATAGTCAGATCTGGTTTTGGACTATTGTTGTTGCGTTTGCATTTTGGCTTGCAACTGTGTGATCATCTCCTGCATCCTCTTCAGTTCGGCTTCTTTTTCTTGTAATATTCTATCCTTTTCGGTGACTAGAGGAGATTTTTCGTCAATAATACTGCAACGGAAGGTTTAGTTATTATCGTTATAAAATACCTTTACTTATTCAAATATTTTTCAGCCGTTACTATTATCTTAATAAGTGTAGTGTTGTTATAGACTAAACCTAGTACAAACTTAGCAAATTCCGTAGCGGATTTTACACAACATAATAATATGAAAACGAAAACAGGAATG
>JAEQML010072626.1:0-15402 GCA_016904865.1 Pissodes strobi
TAGTAATGACTCACCTCTATTGTTGGTGTTGGTACTTCCCCAGGTTGGGTGGTGTGCGTTCGTATCGCAGCCGATGATCAACTGAGTCCCATTTCGCCTACAGTGTCTGACCAGCTCTTCCACACTCCTGGTTGGTGTTGACTCAGGATCATCGTAGGGCAGGTAGGCCGGTCCGATTATAATATCCCTTGGTCCGACACCCTCACTGATCCTGATTTTGGCTGCCGTCAGGTCCCTAGAACAAAAGAGAGTTAACGGCACTAAATTAATATTTTTTTAAATTAGTATTCAGGTCCGAGGCGTGTCGATGGATCTATAAATCAGTGCCCCATCGATTCCACTCAGACCTGTGGTCTAATCCACGGTACCTGTATCAGGGCAATTTCTGCGTCCCTCACAGCAACTGTAAGGACTGCCGAGGCCGCCTTATAGTGCTGGAGGTTAATCTGAATTACCCTGATCATTGTTGTTCTTCTTTCCAATAACCCTGAAGGTCACACGTCCCAGTTTGTAGTACCCTTTAAACTGGGCCCCCTCCAGAGCTTTGAAGGACTTTTCGTCAATAGAGAAGGCCAGGATTTGACCTTCCTTCTATATTTTCCGACTTAAAAGTAGCCATTCTTCCGTCCTTAGGCCTGGGTTTTGCATCCTAAGGTGACTTCTGCTGTAATTGATTCTAGCTCGGGTATGAAAACCAGAATCCTCGGCCGTATTGGGAAATCCTTAGGGTCTACAACCCTAAGTTCTGCGCCCTCCCAGAGTTGCCCAAGGACATCTACGCTTCTCCCGACCCATTCTGCCGTTTGTAGGTTAGCGCAGGTCATCCATAGGATTCCTAGGCTATATGACGTTCTGATGAACTGTGGAGGACTGTCACTGCTTGAAGGAGCTGTGTATATTGCCTCCACTAGAGAGTTTTGAATCAGGTCGGCTTGAGCTTGATCCAATGTTGTGTCCAGAAGTTGGCATAGTTACCAGTTTGGTGAAATCAAGATTTTTTGGTAACTGGCCACGTGCGGAAGATTCCAGAATAAAATACGCCGCTTCCTTCCTCAAGGTATGCTTGTAGAAGGGACACTTGATCCTATTCGTCACCACCACCAAAACCTTACGTAGTTAGGTAAATATATATATTTTATATTTTGTACATACTCATTTATTTTCTGTACAGGTTGATTTCTTTTCTCATGGTGTAAATCATGAATGGTTCTCAGAGAGGATTGAATCTACTGCACAATACTGTTATATAGAATGTGTTTTTCTTGATCATGTTGAAAATTGATTAATTCATGCACTTGTTATATCATGCAATATCATCGAACATAAGATAAATTGGACCTGGACCAGGCATAGTATAACTTTATTGTATTGATTACTGTTACATGAAGTAATATTCTGGAGAAATAAAGCTCGTTGAATAGTAATTCATGATGCCGTCCTCGGCATCATGTTGCAGTCGATCACTCATAGCTGATTCCTTTGTCTTTATGGGAACTCGTATTGTATAATAGGATATAGGTTGTATAATGGTTGTATATAATTTTTAATAAATTTCTTTGCCACGTGCTAACATAAGCTTAGTGAATGATTTAATAGTAATTGCACAAATGGACATGCTTTGATCTTGCCTATGGTTTTAAATTTTAAAAGGGCAAATTAAAGTAAAACAGCAGATAGATTGTTTAGTTTTCCTTAGGGCTTTTATTATGCCAATGGCCTATAGGGTGAAAATGCTTGTTGGCATTTTGTCAAGGATGGCTAAATTACTATGGAGGTCTTTTTATTATTTTTAAATACTCTTTATGTGGAAAGTGTTCTAAAGGAGAAGGCTGCTTAAAATTGCAGTAGGAGAGTGCTTCCTTAGAGCTTGTTCTCTTTTCTAAAAAACAGACACTTACTGAAGCGGCCTGTCCTTTTGGAGTTTCACTTAAGATTTAATTAAATAAAATAAATAATTAAACAAACAAGGATTGGTTTAAAACCTAATAATGAGATATCACAGCTGGTCAAGAGAAAGAAAGATTAAGGTAGAGAAGATGTCAGTGAATCAGTTCTTATGATTACACTGTATTCTTAAACGAGAAAATATAGGCTTTACTCAGTTACTTGAAGAAATCAATTATACGCTTTATCTTAACAAACGCAAATATTCAATCGTAATTTACGACGAACGCTTTATGCAATAATAATAAAAGAAAATAGCGTCAATATTGTAAGATAATTCTAGTAACTCGAATATTCACTCAATCAAATACTAATTCACGGGCCTCGAATCATGATCCGTCACATATGCTGTATAACTAACTAACTATGGTTATTCAGGTCAGTTAAGCTTCGTTGATACCTGCCGCAAAAACGATATGTAAAAAAACTAGTTAGACCAGGCGTTTTTATAGCCACTTATCAATTACAGACCTTAACGTATGGCAATTTACTCCACGGTCAAGCTACGGGTAGGACAAAGATAATAAACAATCTGTTTCGAGTAAAGAATATATTAAAGGCCGCAATAAAAATAACAGTTAAAAATAACGCAAAGTCTACTAGGCTGTAAAAACACTAGTAGTTATCTGATCTACGGTTATCCAACGTAAGCCAAAAATCGTGAAATTTGAGAATAATAATAAAACTAGTTCGACCTACAACATTATTGCGTCAGTCAATTAAAAGTTTAAAAAAATTCGATCCAAAATCTGATTTATTCTAGATCAACGGATCTATCTGAATTTTAGAATTTGATTAAATAAAATCAAGCATCTCAGGCTCGACAAAATTGCCCAAAAATTCAAAGTTGATGATGATGATGATGATGGCGTTCACATAGAGAGAAAAAATTCACAAAAAACTCAACTCACCTTGCAAAAGCAGCACTCAAATCCCACAAAGGGCAGTTTCAGACAAGTAAGACTAAAACTGTTAAAATGACCCGGTACCCGGTTGGAAAGATCCCATTAAAGGTAAAAATCAAAATTAGTTCCAACAGCGTCCAATTTAACTGCTTGATTCACAAAGGTCGTAGAGAGAGTGACGCCAGTAAACCGACAACTTAAGGAGCAGGCGGGATAAAACTCGCTCTACCAATGAGTACCCAGCATGACTAATCACATGTTCCTCTCAATAATTCATTCAAGGGAATTAAACGATAAAACACTGGGATTTCGATGTATAGGGATGCACCAATAAATACACAGAGTACCCAAAAGGGCATTGTCATTAAGCCACTCCAATTAATGGAATTTCCCAATTATTCAGTGAATATTAAATAAATGCGTGCGACGCTCACCACATGAACCAATCCCAAAACAGTATGCTACGAACGCCGGAAACAGGGCCTTTTACCATCGACTTTAAATTCAATTAGGTCGAAATCGAATTGTTTAGCGAGGCGGATTTATTTTAATTTCTCGATCGAGATAACATCGAAGCCAGATTATATACGGGTGTTTTACGTTATCAACTATGAGTGCACTCGGGGTCAGATGAAAGGGACAAGTTCTAGGATTATTGACCCATCGATATACGCTAGACAAAACGGCAAGTGGCAAGGGATGGATGACTGGTTCCGTATCCTCCGTCTCCAAAGGGTACAGCACCAACTATCGCAGACTATGAATGATGATGGTACAGATGTTCAATTCACCATTTGATTATCATTATTTGCTTCAATTTTTAAAATAATTATTTGTCTCGAAATAATCTGAAAATTACCAAATATATCGATTTTTGAAATCAACGTAAAATTTGCCCTATATTGGGTAATTTTCGGATTATTTGGGGATCACTAAGAATTTTTAAAATTGGAGCCAATAGACCATTTATATTTTTGTCAAACGATGGAAAAAGCACTAGGCCGGGAAAATGCAAATTCAGAAAAAATCCTAGATTTTCCGGGTTTCGTGTATTGATTATCGAAATCTACGTAAAATTTGCTCTTTATTTGATAATTTTCAGATTATTTCGAGATCAATAAGTAATTTTAAAATTAGTGTGAATAAAGCATTGGGATTTTTGCCAGCTGCTAGGAAACGCACTAGAGCGGGAAAATGCAAAGGCAGGAAAACTCCGACACCCTGTATCAATACGTATTCGCTCGTGTATCGATTATCGAAATTTTCGTAAAATTTGCTCTATATTAGGTTATTTTCAGATTATTTCGAGGTCAAGAAATATTTTTAAAATTGGAGCGAACAGAGCGTTTAGATTTTTGACAAATGTTAGGAAACACATTAGACTGGAAAAATGCAGATTCATAAAAAATCTCAAATTTTTCGGGTTTCACGCACTAGGCCGGGAAAATGCAAATTCGTATGATCGTATATTATTCTATCGCTTCGCGATACTACATTTCCTCGACTACAACATGCCTTATCGTAGACTTAGAGACTTAGGAGCTTTAAAAGACGCACAGGAGTCGAAGAATATATTTTCTGCAATGCTCTTATTGGAATAACAAAGGCCCATCCATCGTTGCTCGATATGCAATTTTAATAATGCAGGTTACCATTTTCAACTTGCTTCGTTGTTCGAGCGCAACGCATTGTTTAGTACGACGTAAAAGATGATTCGTGTCGTCGTTGAATGGATATAGACATTAAATTAGAAAGTTGCTAGAGCGACGGCGACGACGTCCAAAAGAGTTGTGCAAAATGTTTGAAAAGCTTATCGACGCACATGGGCGTAGACAGGGAGGGGCCAGGGGGGCCATGGCCCCCCTGGGAATTTAACCAACTCATTTTAAATAACATTCATGTCAAGAGGGAGCCGAATTCTTGTTTTTTTAACGATTTTAACGACTTTTGGGTAAAATTGGGCGTGGCACCCCCAATATTTTCCGCCTTCGGCGCCTTAGCCTCCTCCGCCGGGTGCCACTGCGGCCTTGTCTATAGTTCGCCCCACCTGAGTAAAAATCCTGTCTATGCCCATGTCCACGCATTTTAATTGTATGTACTCAGTAAACATTACTCGATTGTATACGTTTAAAAGACGTCCCTCTTTATACTTGGCAAAGAGCTTTACATCGAATTCGTATAGATTCCAAATCTTACATCCCTGACTCCGGATCAAGTTATCATCTCTGTGCGATTACCGTTAAATCATTGCTCAAAGTCCACTGACTATTTGCATTCTCTTTGAAACAGATCCCAATAGCCGGTCTAAGGGGAAACCAGTCACCGAAAGTCCTCGCAAACATTCTTTGCACGAATGATTCTAATATCCTGTCGGAATACAGAAACGAACTCCATTCGTTGTAAAATATATATATTTTTTAAACTGTCCGAAACAATCTCGTCATATTATTAATCGTCCTCGATATGAAACGCGTTAGCTCGCGCGAAAATAAATAATAAATCTTTAGACTGATCTCCCGAAAATTGAGGTTTACATGCCTCCATAATTTCAAATTTATAGAATCGTAAATCTCGAAATTCGATGCCTATATAGAATATTTTCGATACGATTTATGTTTCCGCTATAAATAGGATTTTCGGGAAGAGTTCTCTGGCTTATAGCATTTTGGATAATTTAGAATATTGTGATCTACTAAAATGCATAAGCTACTAAATAAACATCACCCTGTCCTAAGTTTGAACTTGAACTTGGAAATTGTTATATAAACATTTGTAACGCTCAGTTCCTCAAAAAAAATACAAACCTAATTTACATAAATATACAAGTTTACAATGATCTCCAACTTCACAAAAATCTCCAAGTTCACAATCGGTGGTACAGCCTTTAGTGCAGGAACAATGGCGGCCCCCAGTTTATAGACAGTGGAGAAGGGTCGTGGTGAGTTATAATGCCTGAGCGCCACGCAGTTAACTTATCGCCATGCCCTGATACTGGATCTTCAGTGAGATTCGACCAATAACCACGAACAAAAATAACAAGTGTATATTCAGTATTGGTGTAGCTATGACAATTAATATATAAATGTATGCTAAAGATGAAATATTAAAAGTAACGGTTTAAAGTTAAGTAGTACTGTATGTTATATCTACGGCGCCCTATAAAAACGAAGACGTGATCACGTGTCGTTTACATGCACTTGATTGGTGCTATCAACCTATACGGTACAAAAATATGATAACTTCTTCCACTTCTACACTCTAAATAAAACTAATCAATAAGCGAGAAGTTAACGTGCTAGTTCAAATATACTAGAGATTCATGTAAATAAAATATTCATTAATGTAAGTACAATATCGACCTATTACTTAATGTCCGTACCAGAGGTAAACCTATATGATTACGCGTCGATATGCTATGCTTATATGTGAACAGTTTCAAAAATATTTATATCATACGACGCTGAAAAGAAGTAAAACACGCGATCAAGACTACGCTGAAATTAATTAATAACACGCCAATCCTATACGGATTAGCTGGATAATCCAGTACCTATACCTATGCTAACAATTGAGAATAATCCCAGTTACTCCCAAATTAGCTATATGCAGCCAAGCACCCCCTTTAATCACTTCGATTATTAAATAAATTCACTCAAAACTTTAATTTAAGTAGCTCTAAATCACCAATAAAATAAAACACAATAATAAAATGAAATAAAATAAAAGTCCCAAAATACACTAGATAATATCCTAAATTAAGACTTATCTGATAAGCTATCAAGCCAACTGTGAGTTCATCCAGGATCCAGGTGTTCGCCGAATCACTGGAGCGTCAAGGTCGAGAAGACACACTCCGTAAGCGTTGAGGCTTGGATCAGACAGCGAGACACGCAGTCAACTTGAAGGTTACTCCGAAACCACGTGTAGTTAGGAGAAGTCTCTGTATGCAGTCTGGAAACCCAGGATGGAAACCGGAACGTAAAAGGGAACTGGAAGGCCCATAAAAACCAATAATCCAAAAATAAAATCCAGGAATAAAAAGTCCAAAAAAAAATCCAAGAGTCAAAAAATCCAAATTTAAACACCTGAAACAAATAGGGCAAATTAGAACATTGATCAAGCCAAAATATGAAAGAAACAGGTACGGAACCTCAACAAATAACAGATCAAAATAAATTTCTGTATCAAAATTACTCAAACACCATACCTTTAGATGTTAAACGGAGTTCAAGTGTATGGCAGCTCTCGAAAGTTAAATCGCCAAACGTGGGTGCAGGTGGTCGAATCTACAAATCTTACTTCATCTACAATCATCCATCAAACGAGAAACCATCGACGACCACAATCCTGCTCAAGGGCTTCGTTGAATAATCTCCTAACTAGGGCACGGTATACTTCACACTAAATATCAGTATCTCAACGAAAATTCCCAATTTCGAGAGCTAGGCGCTGAAACCTACTGGTTTCTTCAAGATCACATCAAGACTAAATTGGCTTGCTCCGAAATAGACGAGGCTAACAGAAGCATCGTCGCGCAGGCCCAGTATGCTATGTTGCCAACAGCGTTCCTATTTGTGACAAAGTACTAGAAAGTTATAATGTCATACTACCGGATTCGCCAAATCAAAGCGATAAAGTAATAAAGTAACTTACTATCGAAATTATTTGAATCCTTCAGAACTTACTTTTCAAATGCTTAGCGGGAGCGGGAATACATAACCCATGCATTATGCGGCAGTCCAAAATTACTGTCAACATACGTCACTAATAGCATTATGCCAACTAAGGCATTAACTTGGCAACCGTGTCGAGCGTGAACACCACACGCTTGTCCCGAAACCTGTCAATTATACCGCCAAAATTACACCCACAGACTATATGAAACATAGAACTATTTCCTTGTCGTAGGACCGGATCTACTCCGTCAATCTACAAGCCTAGAGTGCTAAACATTGATACCATCGAATACAATCAGCAAATTCAAGCGTATGATAGCTAAATCCTACAGAAAATCAATGCGAATTAGAATGATTTTCGAGTCGATATCGACGGACGGATCCGAAGCGGCTTTCACCGATCGTCTATGAGTCTATGGTCCAAATCCGAAGTGACATGTCATACTTCTAATCAATGTTTCATTCCCAAAATGAAAATATTCTGTAATCACCTAAGCAAAACAATATATTATCAAGTAACGAGAAAATTCCCACAGAATGACCATCAAGTGTACAAAAAGTAAGTTATAATTTAAGTGCTAGATATCCCTAAATAACCTCACAATATAACCGCATTACGTTTCAACTAGGTACTCTGCCAATCTGTAACCAATCCATAACTATTGTTCTCTTTTAGACACACTATTCAAGGCAGGGCTGAAATACATTCCAGAAAGGCGAAATTACATTCTAGATTTCCAAAATATCTCGAATCAGCAATTAAGAACCATAATTATCGAAGTCGAAGGTATGTTATCAAACTGAGAGAATGAAAACAAGCCAAGGGATTAGACGAAAGGTTCCTTCTTCTCCATTTAGAAGGGCAGCACGATAAGATAAAACCAAGGGGCAATCACCAATATAGAACTAAGCTTTGTGGTTTCAGCTGTAACGATATACCGTGTGTAAAGTTAATCCGTTCATATGAAGGCATTTGCATTTGATATTTATATATATAGACATGTGTGAAATATTTGCTTTAAAATACCTAGTTTAATGGATTGGGTTCCATGCGTTTCCAATACTAGTACTATTGTGATGTTTATATAATTTTTGTAGTCTATTTTAATAAATATTATGATGTTTGATTATTTTCCCTCCAGAAACATGTCAATCTATGGTCGTCCTACGTCACTTTTTTTTATTTAGATCCTTCGCCATTTCGTCCAGAAAAATGAATTTGCTTATAGGTCATCGTATGTAATCGTAGCCCGTTACATATTAAAGGCAAACTATAAACAACGCGAGCAGTCAACGCCAACGGGAGCGATTATGAACTTTAAGCGTGCAATGATCAGCACTTTTTATAATATAAATACGCTACCGAGCCCTCAGTTCGGCAGGCTTTTGTTTCACCTAAAACCAGCTCCTAGGTTGTTCACATGGTCGTCTAAGGTTCTATCCTCTCCTAGGTTAGCCACATGGCTGCTTAGGTTCTACTCCTTTACTCCTGACCAGAACCTAGTAATTGGTTAGCCACATGGCTGCTGAATCTAGGTGTGTCATAACCGCGGTAGAAAAAGGCAAATCGATGATAAGTGTGTCAAAGTTCTGAGAAAGATAAGTTTCTAAGTAGAGTTTAGTGAAATATTCAAGTGCTCTTTCACCTGAAATAAAACACAACACAAAACTCTTACGAAAAACTATATTTATGAGCCAATGACCAAATATTTTTACACAATTAAAAGACCTCAAATCGAGGAAGCATGCGCGCCTTAGAAATCGAGTATAATACAATTTTCTTACGTTTCTGACCAATAGATATTGTTAAAATTTTATCATTAAGTCTTTGATCAATAGACATTGTTATTGTTTTAACTGAAGTGCTTTCGTTATCATCTCTTCTCACCCGACGTAAATCAATTTCGGATCATCTGAATTACACCCCTGCACGCCAAGCAAGGCGTGTCATCACGGATAAAACATACAGTGGCAGATTGGGGGAAGCGTCAAGTTTAACCAAGAGACCCCGTCATTGTATTATTCGTGCCACGTGGTGGAGGCGCCGTTACTACGTCTCTGAATAGACATTGCTCATGTCATTATCATTAACTCTTCCCTGAGATGTTGTCATTCTCTTTATTCGTGACACGTGGTGGAGGCATGCCGTAATTTACGTCAAAAACACAATGATCCACGTCAACAAAAACAAGTAAATTATAATTTAAAATTGAAATCACGCGTCTGTAATCTTTCGCGCAGTGTAAATTAAACTTAACTATTGATCAACGTCAATATACCCACTAAAACTAATATAATGAAAAAAAATCAATAAACATAAAAATCAAATGGCGATTGTATTAAATCATCGCAGGATACAAGTCGGCACTTAGCGGCAGACGCTAGAGGCAGCAAGTTCTTTGAATCGGGTGCCGTCGTTCGTTGAGAAGGGTCAGCATGGGAGCCGCGTGCGTCGTTGTCGGGCTACGTATGGTGCGACCAAGGCCAGGTCCGTATCTGTAAGGAAAAATATAATAAATTAAATACAACTGATTGTTAAAATTAAAATGGAGCAATACAACAGATTTGTATAGGATAAAATATGGAGCAGGAAGCAGGAGAAATTGGTGAAGATGACGAGGATAAGGAAAATAAAATTATATATGGAACAAGACCTCAAGTAAAATAAGAAACTGAAGAGAAACTGAAACAAACGAAAAAATAGGTAGGAGGAAAGCCTCAATGTAAATAATTGTAATATAAAAACCAAGTGTGCATAGAAAATTATATACACAAGGCAGTTAGGAGGTTAAAATATAAATAAGGAAAATAATAAATTGTATATAGTGAAACAGAAAGCAACTCAACATAAATAAGCATAATATAGACCCAAGTGTTAATAAGACAAGTATATAGATAAATAAAAACACTTAAGAGGTTAAGAAACTGTATATATTAAAATAAACAATATACATAGCATAGTACATAGAAGGCGTTAGGAAAAAATGAAACTAGAATAAGTCATGTTAAGTGATAAAATATAGGGGACAAAACATTAGTGAGAAAACTAGTAAACTATGCATGCAAAATAAAGAGTTAAAACAGGTGAAATGTTATATAAGCAAGAAGTGTTTATGTAATTAAGCATATGGACTGAAATAGCTGACTGACATTGAGGAAGTCTAAGCAAATATTTTGATACCGTAGGAAGGGCATAGTTCCCAGGAAAATGTTATATAAGCAAGAAGTGTTTATGTAATTGAGCATATGAAATGAAATAACTGACTGACATTGAGGAAGTCTAAGCAAAAAATTTTGGTACCGTAGAAACTCAGGAAGGGCATAGTTCCCAGATAAAATGTTATATAAGCAAAAAGTGTTTATATAAGTATGAAGAATAAAGAAGAAGGGTACATAGGTAGAAATAATTGAGGAAATATATAAGCAAAAGTTGGTTATGTAAAGTGAGAAGAAATATATAAGCAAAAGATGTTTATGTAATATGGGTTTAAAGGAGAAGCATACATAGATAAGATGGATGGGTCGGCAGGTGAAAAAGAACGGAAGGTACAGAAGGTACAAACTTTCTGATGCATTTGTCTAGGTTCACCTGACATACACAGGTCAAGTAGTAGCCAATAATTACTATAGTATAGTACTGTCTTTTTCCGATAAACTTAGCAGGTTACGGATAGAAGGCGCCGGCTACAACACACTTCTGGTTTGAATTTCACTGGGTTTGTTTAAAGCTTCAAGTACCGTTCTCTCATCTGCTGACCCTATAGCCATACTGACGAGCTGTTATATGATGGGTCGGCAGGTGAAAAAGAACGGAAGGTACAGAACAGAGATAAATAAATATCTAAAGAGAGATTGCCGAAACATACGGAAGTTTTTAAGACCGCTTATTCATTGCGCATTCCCGAGGAGTATGGCGTTTGGTGGGAATCCTTGAAACTAAAATTTTCAACAGCTTACCCACCTGTGAGTCACCGTGACATTTGATTTGAATTTGAATCTCGATCAAGTGATAAAATTTTAAAATATTTAATTTGTTAACAACGGTAATACTTTGTGCTTGTTAACATTTGCTTAAATAGTGTGGTTTATTTTTAAGTAAAGTTGAAACAATTAAGGCGTAAGTATAATGTCTCTAAGATTCTATAGTTCGTAGTTCATATAGGATAGGCTTGCAGAAAATTCGTTGATTTTTTCCGCGGGAAACTTTTTGCTTTTTATTGTTCAGAGGGAATGTAGACCAAAATATCTATTGTAACTGGAATATGGCCTTAGAAATAATCGAATACGATATATTTCCGCTACCGCTGTACATTTCTTATGTCTTTGTATTAACCGAATATTTTGAAGACCAAGCAAATAATATTGCATTTCTATACCATACTTAGCTGATACTTGTCGCTTAGAGGAAGTTTGTTTCAAATTATACAGTGAGTAGCAAATTTTTGTAAAAGTGGCGTTGCCGAGAATTTATTTTTACTTTCTCGCGCCCATAGGTCTGTAGAGAAAATATTGTAATCGTCCAAAATGTCGATTTTTTTGCAAATCTCGACGAATCATGACCCCTAGAGTCAGAAAAACATAAAATTTTGAAAAAAACAGTTTCGTATATCCCCAACATTCTGACATTCTAACTTAGAATTAATTTTGCACAATATGATTAAATTAGTGTCTAAATAGATAATTTGAATTAAAAGTATTTGGCGCAAATGATTGATAAATTTAAATAACAATAAATTTATATAAAATATGTTGAAGATTTATTAAATAATTACCTCTAAGTACCTCTAAAATATTTAGTATATATATTTAGGAAACAGCAATGATTCGTCCTGAAAAACTCCATTTTAGGTACTTGTAACAAAAATAACTATTTTACGCAAAAACTCTCCCAATTTTACGTTAATTATGAAAATTTACTTGCAATGTTATCACACTTGACTAACATTCTTGATTTTCAAGTACCTAGCTAAATGTCTCAGGTCAGGTGCATATTTCAAAAAGTGGAACCAGAACTTGTCAAACTAACTAAAAAAGTACCAAAGTAAAGAGACAAGCGCGTTACGCGCGCTTGTATAGTATGTATGGCCACATGGGGATGGTATGGCTACATATTAAATAAAAGCGGAAAACTCATTCCCCAGTTACTTCTTAATAGACCATTTTCGTGAATCACCCTGTATATATATTTTTAATTATAATTCATTTAAGCAAAATAATTTTAATCAAAAATATCTATTTAGATAAGTACTAACTTATTCATAATTTACAAAATTTAGCCAAATTGGGTGTTGGGGAGGGGGGGGGGATATAGTAGTAAACAATTACCAAAAAAATGTGTGTTTGTGTGTATGTCTGTCTGTCACACAACTTGTCTCCAAAACCGTTAAGTCGATTTCGACCAGAATCGGGTTTGGGAGTTTCTGGTGAATATCTCCAGAACTTTTTTCAGTTTTTTTCCTAACCTCAAAATTAAGGTTAACCCTGCAGGCGGGGCGCCTAAACTTGTAACCAAAAACGGGGCGCCGGGTCCCAGAGACCCGTGGCCATTAAATTTTTTGTTACATTTTTTTTGTTAAAACCACATATTTATATTATATAAATGACCTTTATTTATAATAATAATACAGAAAAAACCTTATATTCTAAAAGAGAAATACCTTAATTCAGTATTTAAATGAAGCAATGAAAAAAAAATTCAAAATGTTCAAAAATTCGTAACCAAAAAAAAAAGACAAAACAAAACTTTTTTTTATACATAAACATGTTCAAATGCTACCAAAAATTAGTGTTTATTGATTTTTGTTCGTATTTGAACATGTTTGACACCAAGCTTGAAGGTGGCTTAGACAAACAAATTTATGACATTTTTGACAATAAAACCTGGTTTTTGAGTCTTTTTCGCAAAAAAACACCGTTTTCTAGTCCCTGGTGGAATTTCAGGATTTTCTCTATTCAGTGTACCTGCAGCTTCCTGTCTTCTCTCTCTTACCAATGGTGGTACATTCATTTCAAAAGAACGTCGCACTAAATGATCTTTGGTTAGAGATACTGCAAGATCCATAAGAAACGACCTTCTTATAATATCATACATTTCGTTGTTGGAAGCGTAGATAATCTGACAGTTAACACCAGCCATATTTATCATGGAATAAAATACTACCATGGGCCACCTTCTTGTGTTCCTAGCTACATTGTAAGTAGCACTTAGTTTATCTAAATTATCTACTCCACCTTTAGTATGATTATAATAAGTTATAATTTCAGGTTTGCACTGGTCAACCGTTGATAGGTCGATTTGATCGTCGTGGTGTAAACTAGAAATGAGAACAACATTTCGATTCTTTTTGGGCACATAAGAAACGATAGTATTATTCTCTTGAAATCCAAATATTGAGGAATACACGGGTCGAGCTCTGGTGTTGGTAAACTCTAATGGCAACTCCGTTTTATTTTTCCTTATGGTGCCAACGTATGTAATTTTGTGGTCTTCAAACAATTTGTTCACTAGGTTTATACTTGTGAACCAATTGTCACATGTTAGATTTCTGTTCCTGCCCGATATTGGCTCAATTAGTCGTAAAACTACACTACACGGATCGTTAGGTAGTTCATATGGACCTGGTGGCTGCTTGCCAACATAAACTTCTAGGTTGGCAGCATAAGAAGTAGCAGAATCAACCAGTGCAAAAATTTTTATTCCGTACTTATTAGGCTTGCTGGGGATATACTGCTTAAAAGAGCATCTTCCTCTGAATGCCTCCAGCTTTTCGTCAATTGTGGTATTGACTCCTACCGTATATACTTTTTTACAATTTTCAACGAACGTGCAAAATAAACTTCGGATTGGCGCTAACTTGTCAAATTGTCGTCTTTCTTCCCTAGTTTCGAGATTGTCAAATCGCAAACATCGAAGCAAAAAAAGGAATCGGTCTTGAGACATCACTAACCAGAATCGCTCAACACCCACTCCGCTTCTGTTCCATAAATCCTTGGTATTAAGCCGAGCACTTTTGAGGGTTCCTGCTAGATATAACAAACCAAGAAGAGCTTTTATTTCGCATATATCGGTGGGTTTTGTTCTTCTTTCTCTGATATAATTTTGAGATACTTTAGATATGTAAAGATTAGTATTTTCAACAATACTTTCCAACATTGCATCTGTAAAATAGAGAGACCAACATTCCAGAATCGTTTTAGCATTTTTGGCGTAGTTTTTGACGCCAGGTAAACGAAGAATAATATTTTCTTTCCTTGTCCGAACCGTTTTATTGGGACAATGTTTATTCCATCTAGTGGTTCCATTTTTACCGAAAAAAACGGGTACTCTTGTATTTGTATGGGCAGGAACAATAATATCTTCGTCATCGCAGTCCTGCTCTGATTCACTATCAGATTTTCGTTCTTCTACAATATCTTCTTCAGAGGCTAGTTCCTCTTCTTCATCATCAGGTTCTTCCTCTGTTTGCACTTCGTCCCAGAGAGTACAGAGTCTTTTTTGTTTTGCCTCGTAACTCATTATCTAAAACAAAAATAAAAATATTATATTTTTTTAGAAACCAATGATATGGTAATTTGACAAATATATAATATATTATGCAAATTACCGTATCATTGTTTTATAAAAAATATAATATTTTTATTTATGTTTTAGATATATTAATATAGGTACAAAATATAATTTCTGAGTTTCATTTTACAAAAAAAATACAAAATTGTAATGAAAAACTAAAACTTACCAAAAAAATATTACATTCCAATCTGAAAAAATAACGGGGCGCCGGGTCTCACAGACTTTTTGCGTAATAACTAATAAACCGTAAGAGCTATAGCCTCGCCGCTTGATACATATATACTAACGCCCGAGTTAGGAAGGTACT
>JAEQML010072627.1:0-15401 GCA_016904865.1 Pissodes strobi
CCTACACAGTCGAGTAATGACGGATTTACTGACGTTTGAAGAAAAAACATTTTTTCTGATTATTTGACAGGCCTCTTGTTGGTTGTCGGTGAACTGTCATTAGCGCCACTGTCGACTCTTCTTCTTTTTCTAACCTTTCTTCTTCGATCAAAAGGCGGGCTATCAAGTTGTTTAACGTCTGGTTGTCAGTGCTGACACTTTCCCATGCCGATCGAAAATGCCTATACTTTTCAGGCAGCGCCATGATGATTTTCGTTAAAATCATTTCTTCTGGAATTTCTTGTTCTTGTTGAATAAGTTTTGCTTGCAAATTCGTGACCTTGGTGATAAAACTATTTACGGTTTCATTTTGGAACTTTAGATTGTAGAATTGCTCATTTAATAAATGCGTACTGACCTCAGACCTTCGTTCAAAGATGTTTTCCAATTTTTCCCACATTTTCTTGGCAGTTTCACACTGCATTACGTGAGAAATTACTCTCTTTCCGTTCTCAGGATTAGCGCTTCCTGCGCTTTGGCGTCTTTTAACTTCCACTTTGATAGCCTCTCATCATTGTTGGTTGGAGGAGCATTTTCGTTCCCACAGGTAATTTCAAAAACAACTGATATTTTGATTTTTCAATAACTAATCCAAGAAAAGTTAAAACAATATTTTCTTGACATTTAGGTGACAAATCACACATATCAAATTTTAACATTAACTTTTGCTTAAAATATTGCAATTCCTGATCACACTTGCTAAACAAAATAATGTCATCAACATGAACAAGCAAATAAATAATTTCATTATAATAAAGGCAAGGATCAGATTGAGATCTTTTAAATCCCAATTCCAATAAGTGATTGTGCAATTTTTGATACCAGCACTTGGGTGCCTCCTCTCTCAAACCATAAAGTGATTTAATAAGCTTACAAATGTACTTTTAGGCTTGCAATTACCTCCACACCATCTGGTATTTCCATAAAAACTGGTTGTGGCAAGTCACCGTTCAAAAATGCACATTTCACATCTAGTTGACTTACAACTAAATCATTTTCAATACATAGAGATAACAGTACTCGAACAGATAGCATGCGCGCTACTGGCGAATACACTTCAATGCCATAACACTCGCTTTGTTGATAACCGCGAGCTACAAGTCTAGCTTTCTTCACCACTTCACCATTAGACTCTTTTTGTCTGAACACCCACCTTGAGTTTAACTCCAGCTGGTCGTTCAATTACCTTCCATATTCCAGATTTATTCAAAGAATCCAGTTCACTTTGAATAGCTATCTCCCATCCATTTCCCATAGAAACTGCTTCTGAATAAGTCTGAGGTACATCAGGCTCCAGACTTCCTGCAAACAATGCTGCCATGAGACTATCATCCATTTCATAGTCTCTGAACTTCTCAGGTACTTTGGTCTGCCTTTTTGGTCTACCTTCATGGTCACTATCACCAACAACCCGTTCACTGCCCGGATCATTATTACCAGGGTCATCACTTCCAGCATCAGAATGAAATTCTTCACTTTCTGAGTCAGTACTGGCATTATCCACACTATGTGAATCATCATCATGATAGGCAACCACCTTTTCTAACTTCTTGTCCACTTGATCAAACTTTTTTTGTCTCATCGAAGTCAACATTTCTTGCTGAAACTCTCTTTTATGTCATAGGGTTCCATAAACGGTATCCATTATCTGTGTACCCTACTAAAAACATCTTTTGATTCCTCGGCTCTAGTTTGCCTTTTCGATCCTCAACAGGAAAATGCACATAAGATGTACAGCCAAAAATTTTGATCTTGTTTAAGTTAGGTCTCTGGTCACACCACAATTCTGCAGGGGTTCTATTTACTGGTATAGTAGAGCTAGGTAAGCTGAAGTAGCTACAGCTTCTTCCCAGAAAACTTTCTCCATCCCGGCATCAAAGATAAGGCATCTTGCTTTATCCAACAGGGTCCTATTATACCTTTCTGCCACACCGTTCTGTTCTGGGGTACGTGGAATGGTATACTGCATCATAATGCCTTTTTGTTTGCACAAGTTCTTCATTTGGTGAGACACATATTCACCACCATTGTCACACCTTAATCGTTGTGGCAAAATTTTAAATTTGGTTTCCACAAGTGATAAATACTGTTTAAACTTGTCATACACCTCATTCTTATGATGCATAAAATAAATGATACCAAAATGTGAAAAGTGGTCAATAAATGTAATAAAGTATTTCTTACCACTATGACTCTCTGGATTTATCGGCCCGCAAACATCACTGGAAATGCATTCCAACAATTTCTTTGCTTTTCTTTCACTAGACAAATTCTGAAATGGCTTACGAGTGTGCTTACCCTGAAGACATATTTCACATACTGTGGATGAAGGATAGTACATTGAATGGCCCATTCTCCTATGCCATAAATCAGATTCATGAATTTGGGTCACATTACACCTTGCATTACTTGTACTTGTAGATATCATCAACTTCAACATGTACAAACCACATTCCAGTAAGCCTGACATCAACACATCATCATTGGTTCTGTTTACATATATTTTTCCATCTTGAAAAACAATTTTCAAACCACTTGACTCAATTTTCTTGACTCACAATAAATTGTGACTAAAATTGAACCTTCAAACCATTGACTGATTCCAATTGTAAAACTCCTTCTGTATGAGCCTTTACATATTGACCTTCCTTGGCTATTTTAATTGCATAGTTTACTTGATGTTTTGATAATAAATACTTCTCATACTGTTCACTGATGAGATGGTTGGTGCATCTAGAGTCAACAACAAATTTTATTATGTTTTCACAACACTCCATCTTTTGGTTAGACAAACATGAAATAAAAGCTACCTCATCTTCCTATTTTGACAGATTAGCTTGCTTCTTGCTTTCCCAAGTACATTCCTTGTTTTTGTTTGGACAGTCTGACTTTTTGTGTCTTTTCTGTGCACAATCGTAGCACTTAAAAGGAAATTTTGAGGGAAATTTCTTCTTGAAATTTTTGTGACCACTATAAAATGCTGCACTGCTGCTGCTCTCAGTTTTATCCTCTGTCTTATGTCTCTGCTCCTCCGCAAACAACTTTCTCTTGACAAAATCCAATGTCACACAGTTGTTCTCTTGAGAAAATAGAATGTCTATTGCAGTAACAACGCTCTGGTACTGAGGTTCTGAAATAGATGCCAATAGCTGTGAAATTACCTCAGTAATTATTTTCCCTCTTGCATTTTTTTAATTCAGCCACTGTTTTTTCAAATTCAACAATATATAAGCTTAAAGACTCTTTATTGGTGTATTTCATATTTCTTAACTTACGTTGCAATTGAACTTGTAAACCAACTTTTTGGTACGTTTGGGACAAGGTATCCATGATTTCTTTTGCTGTCGACTTTGATTTAATCATTTCCAGAATATTATCTCCCAAACACTGTACAATTAGATTTCTTGCACGAAGGTCCTTCTTTTTCCAAGAAATCAACTCACCGCAGGTGTAGGCTCCTCTGACAAGACACTAAGAACATCATGGTGCTCCAACAGCAATTTCATGCGAAAGTCCCAGTTTCCAAAACCATTCCCGTCAAGCTGTTTAACCGTTATGGTATTTCCCGTAATTCCCGTCGACATTTTCACGTTTTTATTTGGTGTTTTTGACTACACACTTCACGAACTCGACTTTCCAAATACCGCCCTTTTTGACCGCCAAAACGACAAACCTTTTCTTTTTAAGATCATCGCCCGTTTCACTACTTTCCGAACGACAAACGCTCTGGGTCTATAACCTGAAGATTTAAGAGGCTCCAGTAAAACACATAGGATCTTAAATTAGGGTTTATTGTCATAAAAGGGGTATAAATGATAGGACGATTAACAAACGTGGTCCCGACAATAATAAAAATAGACAACAACTAGGTTATGTATAGCTTAAGGTGCGTATACTCTTATGGTGTTGCTACACTGCACTGTTGCTACATAAGAATTGCTGATATATCAACAAATACCATCAACATTTTGCTTGTGCTAACGTTATTTAATTCTGTTTTTTAAATTTACTATATTGCGTATTAATTAAAAGCATTATCAAAACGATAAGATAGAATTTCTTGTATTTTCCAAATAAATGCCTCTGATTATGTTTATGCTTTAACTTTTGTAATACAAAGATAGAGATCTTTATAAAATTACTCTCATGAACTGTAATTTTAAGACGCAATCGTTTGCGATAAATTTCATAAAATAATAACTAAGTCTAGTTTGCAGCAAGTGAAAAGAAGTTTAAAAAAACCTTTTTGTCACTTCCTGACTAATGTTACGTTTAAACTATAGAAAATTACAATTGGGCAACATATTTTTTTTGGTGTTTTAAATGATTTACTCATTGTTACGTATATTTATTCTACTATAATTTTGCACGGTCGTTGTTCTCTATTGTCTTGCGGATTTTGCAAGTATGATGAATGTCTCTTACCAGACGGGTTAAAGAGATATTATTAAATTGATCATTATCAAATCGTGTATCTTAACCAAGTTCAATAAGGTGTCTCAGATTAGAATTTCAACATAGTTCACATTTTTGTATTTTTAACCTATTAAAAAGATTTATCCCTTTAAAGTATTGACTATATTGATTTTAGTCAGTGTCAGCGCGGCTTAATATAATAGAAGGGATCATTCGAACCTTTCCTGCTGCTCTGAATTTACGAACGCCATTAATAGACATTACCATTACCTACTTCAAATTAATTTGGCACATGTTGAGATATGTTTTATACTAATAAGAAGTATGTGTTAGGCTCATTTCTTCTTCAACTGTTGAATATTTGCAAAATCCGTAAGATGAGTGGCCTTTAATTTTTTTTGTACTTTGTAGCAATTATGTACAAAACATTTTCGCACTGTGTTTTATATTTCATGGGAATATGTTGCAATAAAGCGAAAAAAAGTCTATTGAATAAGTGTATGGCTATGATCAATAGGTCTGATGATATCAGAATTTTTCTAATTTTCCGTTAGCAGATAATTAGCAGCAGAACGTAATCCGAACATCGGCATTATTCGAATCCCGAACAGACTTTGTAGAAAACCAATAGTCTAAGAAAAAAAAACCTTAACACCGGGAGCATTCCTGGCAACGTTTAACCTAATATCCGAATCCAGATAGCATTCAAAAAGAAAGCACTCAAGCCCCCTGATTTTATTTCAAATTTTGTCATAATATTTAAAAGTAGTTCATATTACACAGATCAAGAAAACTACAGATTTTTTATATGTTAAATTCAAACAACACTCAATATCAAAATTTAACCATTTTCTGAATAACAGCTTTCGTTGAAGGAAGTAAAAATATTGTTTAGGATTTTATAGCCTCTCCCAGTGTGTATTAATGTAAAACAAACAACCCCTATATTGGAGAATGTACATTATACATTACCGAACATGGCTCTCAAGTGTTTAAATATAAGTTATGAACTTTCAAAATTATTTTTGTTTACATAAACTAATCCAAATTCGATTGTTTTGTTATTGTCTTCCTCATCACTATCACTACTATCTCAAAGATAGGTTATATTATGCAGTATATTTCTTTGAAAAAAATCCATTCCATCTTACTGTTTCACATATTTGGTTTTTTGTATTTTAGGAATTCCTTTTAATATATGCATGGAAAACAAACCTATACTATAGAGTCGAAATCAGACCTACTTAGTCATATTTTTTTTTTGTAAAAAGTTACCTTTATTGCAACAATTTTCATTTCCTGTTTGTTCAAATTACATAAAAGTTGTAATATTATATACTATTTTCATCACTTTTTCATCATATTTGTACATAGTAAAATAGGTATACACCAAAATATTTTATAAGGATGAAAGGTCGTATTTAATATTTACCAAATACATTATTTCGTTATTTATATTCCATATTTTGTATCTAGTTTATATACCGAGACTGTTCAAATTGTGAACTTATCATTATAATAATGTTTAAGGTTCTGCCGTTCAATAAAGCAATCTCTAGAAACCATATAACAGATATTTTATTTTAAAATTACATATGAATGGTGCAGCTTAGGATTAAGTCTCCTTTGAATAAAGCAGAGAAATGTTTAAGAAGCGAAAAGTATATTTTGAAGGAACAAAAATTGAATAGTATGTTTATACATCGTTCGGTAATGCTATTTTGCTTCTGTGCAGTCCTTTGGTAACATACAGAACAGTCTAATATTGTCACGAATAAAAAGAGAATGACAACGTCTCAGAGAAGAGTTGTGTCACGATTAGAACAATGACGGGGTCTCTTGGTTAGACTTAACGCTTCCCCCCATCTGCCACTGTATGTTTTATCCGTGATGACACTCCTTGCTTAGCGTGCAAGGGTATAACTTTGATAGTCCGGGGTCGATTTACGTCGGGTAAGAAGAGATGATAAAGAAAGCACGTTTATAACAATGTCTATTAATGATAAAACTTAAACAATGCCTATTGATCAAAAATGTAATAAGATTCTATTATACCTGATTACTAAGACGCGCATGTTTTCTCGCTTTGAGGTATGGTTTTTATAGGTCTTTGGCCACTGTCTTATAGTTTGGGTTAGTTTGGGTTAGTTTTAAGTTTAAGTTTTTCTTAAGTTTTATGTTGTTTTATTTGAGCACTAGAATATTTTACTAAACTTTACTTAGAGACTTACCTCTCTCAGAACTCTGACAAACTTATCACCGATTTGACTTTTACTACTGCGGTTATAAAACCCCTAGACTCAGCAGCCGTGTGGCTAACCGGTACTAGGTTTGGGTCAGGAATAAAGGAGTAGAACTTGAAGGCAGCTATGTAGCTAACCTAGGAGCGGATAGACAGCTATGTAGCCGACCTGGGAGCTAGTTTAGGTGAGAATGACCATTGCTTGCTTAAGGTTCAAAATCGCTCCCGTTGACTGCTCGCGTTGTTTATAGTCAGTTTGCCTTTAATGTTTGTATAACAACTTCCAAGTTCAAGTTCAAACTTAGGACAGGGTGATATTTATTTAGTAGATTATGCATTTTAGTAGAATACACGTTCCCCCGCCCTCTAAAACATAGGTCTCCAATATGATATGATTCGGCAACATGGGAGGTGATACACCTGTTACTAATGCTGATCAAAAGAAAACTAAAAAAGTATGTGTTCACTGCTCTAAAAATGTTCAAAGTGAAGTTAAATGTAAAAAGTGTAAGTGCATTTTCCATCCAGCGTGTTTGCGACTGTCTGCAGAACAGAAACAGGCCGTTTGTGTCCATATCGAGGAGAGTGAGTGGCAGTTAACCTCCAAAAGTTCGATTTCCTAATATGAAACTCTTTAACTCCCTAATAGAAGCTATGCAGCACAAAATTCAGCAGATGGAACTGAATGAAGAAAGTCTTACTAAGAAAATTGACATCCTGGAAAAAAGGAGAACTGGACAACGTCGCAAGCGGCAGGCAAAAGCTCCGCGCCGACGTAGCAGCACCAAAATCAGCTTGGCACAAGCAACGTTGCCATAGCACTGGTGGAACAACAGAACTACTGCGGAACGCAAAGCGGATTTCCGACGCTACGTCAATTCCGAAAACCGCTTTAGCCAGTAGTTCAAATGCACCAAATAACAATGTGAAGAAGAATGCTGACAATAACCTAAAAATTGCAAATGGATCAACGGCGACAGAGACCATTATAAACAAACAAAACACTGAAATTAGTGATGGGCAAAACTGCTATTTTCAAATAACAGTTAAAACAGTCGCAGCTTTTCCCAAATAGCAGCTTTCAAATAGCTGCTTTGTAATAGCAGTTTATAAACACTGTTACTGGCAACAGTGCAACATCCGTAAGAGCCAAAGCAGGGGAAAAAAATAAAAGGATATATTTATATCCTACCCTTCCTACCTGATAATTAAACAATATTGTCAATGTTGTCCCTTTTTGCTCCAACTCTGAACTCAATAGGACTAGACCTATACCGGAAAAGAAATCTATTGCAGAATTACCTTATCTTTAATGCCGGCCACCGACTATTTAGCAAAATTCTACTTTACTGTCGCCATAATACTTTATTTAATTTTTTTTAATTGGCCCTTTTAAATCGTAAATTGGCAAATAAAAGCAAAATAATTAGTGTTTACTACATATAATTCATTATCTCATAAAAACCATAAGCAAATAATGCTGTCATCAAATTAATCTATTATTTTAAACATAAAAAACAGTGTAGCTCTGTTCCAACTGACCATGAAAACCGTACATAGGACGGTAATTTACAGTAGTACAATTCGTTTGTCAACATGACAAGTCATTTATCACCTTCAAAAGTGAAATTGACAACTAGAAATGACGGTTCCTCGTACGGTTTTCTGATCAGTTGGAACAATCCTATAGATACACTGTTTACTCATCCATCCTTTTTCTTTCGGGCGTACATCTCATTCTTATTCCTGCAAAGAAAAACAGACCAAACAAAGTGAATCCCGGGTAGCGAACCAAAACGAAGTTCACGGAATTTCTTGCCTTTTTATGGCATGCCGACAATCAACGCACTGTACTCTGTAACAGCTCCCTATTGGCACATCCATAAGCAATATCGATTAGCAGCTAAACTAAAAGCATAATACGGTATTATCAATAGCGATCGTATATCGTAATATTGATGAGCATTGTAAACTGCTATTTAAAAAACAGCTTTTTATAATATTCGATAGCAGTTAAAAGCTGCTTCGCTCAAATAGCAGTTATCGAATAGCAATTTTCTAAAAAGCAACCCATCCCTAACTGAAATTCAATTTGAAGAAGCTTCCAATGATGACACAGGAGGATGGACGCGGGTCACCAGTCGTAAGCGGCACGCAAATGGGACCTCAAACTGTGCTAGACCTGCACCAATTAAAGGATGTAGCCAAGATGAAACAAATTCGTTATAAGTTGCCAAGCAATATCATTGGGTTTTTGTAACGGATTTGGTAGCTAATACTCAGGCTACGGATATCATTAACTACCTGAGGGCCAAGTCTTTACATCAGAGCATAATCTGCGAAAAAATGAGTACCAAATCAACTGGTATCATGATGGTTTTAAAGACATGAGAAACAGGCTTAACACACTTTATTCCATCCATAGAGTAAAGCCAATTCTTGTCACAAGGGAAATGCTTAAAAACTATAAAGGGGAATACAAAAATCAAATGTCTTTAGCTAAAAAGAAAGCCCATGACCAATATATTAATGGGGCGGATAATAAGGGTCTTGCTATGTGGGATGTTGTTAAGTCAAATTCTAATTGTACTTCTAAAATAGTCTCAAACGCGGAGTCAGGTCAACTCAATGCTCAGATCTTTAATAACTTTTTTACTTACATAGCAGAGGATATAATCACTAAACTACCTCACACTAATGTCAACTTTGAGAACTATTTACAAGGTCATTCCTGTCCTAAAACATTCAAATTTCGGGAGGTTAGCGTTATAGAGGTCAGAGATAAAGTTATTGGCCTCAAAAACACTACTAGTTCAGATTGCTATGAAATTTCAACTAAAATTGTAAAATATCTAAAGAACATTCTTATAATATCACTTACACGTCTATTTAATCAATGCATCTTAACAAGTCATTTTCTCTGTCTCTAAAGGTGGCTAAGGTAGTGCCTATTTTTAAAAACAAGGGAAATCCTAGTGGCGAAACCAACTACCGTCCAATCTCACTGCTACCTATTTTTTCCAAGATTCTGGAGTCCTTGCTAAAAGATCAAATGGTCACCTTCTTTGAAATCAACAGCCTGTTTTGTAGTAATCAATTTGGGTTTAGAAACAACAAATCTACTTCCCTGGCTATAAATAGCCTTACAGAGTTTGTGGCAAATGGATTGGAAAGTAAACTGGACACCTATGCCACCTTCTCAGATCTAACAAAGGCGTTTGATTGTGTTTCTTTTGAAATCTTGTTGAGCAAGCTCTCTTAGTATAATTTTCATCCCAAGAGTACTGACCTCGTTGAATCCTATCTAAAAGATCGCTATCAGTATGTAAAATTCCAGAACAACTTGTCAAATAAGCAGCTCATTTATCATGGTGTACCCCAGGGTTCCATTCTGGGCCCATTTTTGTTTCTGGTCTACATAAATGATTTGCCAAATTTCTCTCAGAATTCAAATATCATACTGTTCGCTGACGACACTACTTGCCTGGAGCACTATCATCCTTCCACTCCCATTCACAACCTAATTCTGGGCAAGCAACAGAAAATACAATCCTGGTTTCTGGCGAATAGACTCAGCCTGAATGACACAAAGGCTCAGTCCTTGAATTTCTCACTAAGATCTTCTATTCCAGCCATAGAAATAGGACTCCTAGAAGACTGATAGAGTGAGAAGTCCCTCACGGAGAAAGGGAGAAAACAATAGGGGTTGGGTGATAATACGCTTGCGCGGGCATGTAAATAAGGACCTATATTTACTTGCTTACATGCAGTTTATATAACAACACCGTTGCCAAACTAGGAGAAATTTACCGTTTTATGTGTATTTTAATTAGATGACTACTGAAAAACGTAGGAAGTAAACCCCGAAACGGAATTTTTTTAAATCTGTTTCATATTATAAATTTACCCTAATATTTTCGAAGTATATGTTGCTAAGATTTTTGATATGTTAATAATTTTTGTGTTACGTTAAAACCTAGTACTTTACATATCTTATACTTGGCAACGTTGCGAGATTGCAAGGACGTGGACCCGATCGGACGCCATCATGAATTCTTGTTTTCTTTGCTTTTCGACTTTCGTTGTTCAGTTTTGTAAAGAGTTCTTGTGTTTTTTATTATTGCCGTGTGTTTGATAGTACTATAATTCGTTTTCGGTGTTATTTGTGAAAAATGCCTTCAATTTAATACTCAACATGCCCTTATACAGACAGGCACGCGCAAAAGCTACGAAACTCAGCGTTTCTGTCTTACACATGGATATTTTGTCTCTCTTCCTTCGTGAGTAGATCTGCTTATATACTCTTATATATTAGCCTTCTAGGAGTCCTATTTCTATGATTCCAGCCCTGCCGAGTGAAGATAGGGTTAAATTCTTGGATGTTTTCTTGGACTCTGGGCTGTTGTGGGGTGAGCATGTTAGCCAACTATCTAGCAAATTGTCTGGTATAACTTTTCTTATTAGAATTTTGTCCAGGACCGTTTCAAGACAAACACTCATGACGGCTTACCATGGCTATTTTGGTTCTAACATGTCTTATGCCATCTTGAAACGGGGTCATTCCACGGGGGCATCTGAGATATTTGCATTGCAGCGCAGATGTGTAAGGGTGATCGCTGGAGTGAACTATCAGGACTGCTGTAGGCATTGCTTTGGTGAACTTAAGATACTCACTTTTCCTTGTCAATATATCCTATCCTGTCTAACATGTGTCAAGAGAAACCTGCATCTCTTTTCCACACATGGTGAAAGAACTAACATTACTATAAATAGCAATAACTTGATACCATCTTTTCATAGAGTTAATAGATCTAGAAGGGGTAGTGACTATTATGGAATTAAATTATTTAATAAATTACCAGAGCACATAAGAAAAAGGCCTGTCGGCAGGACTCTTGCGGTTTCAAGTTACATATCAGTCTTATTATTTTTTTCTGCAGAACAAACACTCTTTGTATGAATCTACCTTGACCCCATAGAATTATGTTGTATGTCAAGTGCGGATAAGCAAGAGCATAATATGAGTCAGCAAAGTATTTTTATCTACACTTTGCTTTAATTTAATTAGGGCAGAGTATGCTTTATTGAGTTTGCCACAGACATGTTCAATGTGATTGTCCCAGTGTAGTTGACTGTCCAGATATGATCCGAGAAATTTTACTTCAGATTGAAATATATCCGCCTGGATTTTGGGTGTTGAGTTGAAGAAGTGTACTGAGATAGTTTTTGACTCATTTAATAGTAGTTTGTTTCTGGAACACCAAGCACACATCCCTTCGCATATCTTTTTAATTTGGGAGTTTATTTCCTCTTCAGTTCTTGCTGCAATAGCCACAGACGTATCATCAGCAAATTTAATTGTCATAGCTTGCAGTTTCAGGTCATTTATGAATAACAGGAATATAAGTGGGGCCAAGACCGATCCTTGGGGAGTTCCCATGTCGACATCTCCTGACCAACCCTGACTTGCAGTTTTCGGTCTCTAAGGTAAGACATAATGAGATCCTTCGCCCGCCCACGGAAGCCGATGTTATTTAGTTTAGCTTCGACAAAGTCGAGATCCAGGGAGGCAAACGCCCTTGAGAGATCGAAAAATAGCCCAACCACTATTCTGTTGCTGTCTATGTTCTCATGAATGAAGTTCAAGAGAGAGTACGACGCAGTTTCAGTGGATTTTCCTTTAAGGAAACCATGCTGGTCCGCTGGTTAATGATGTTGAACTTTATCAGGAATTTCATGATTCTCTCATAAAGCAATCTTTCTATAATTTTAGAGAATGTGCTTAGTAGTGATACAGGTCTATACTTGGCAATATCCTTCTCTGCACCTCTCTTGAAGATCGGTACCACGGTGGCCAATTTGAGTCTGGATTTGTTGATCAATATCTCAAGAGGACACGCAATCTCATCAGACACACTCTTTATGACTCTTGTAGAAATTCCATCGAAACCAGAAGCTGCTTTGTTTTTAGGCTATTGATGATTTTGATTATGTCATGCTTAGTTACTGGTTCGAGAAAGATAGAGTGGATTTTTGCTGATGGAAGAGATGGTTTTTGGAATACTGACGTGCTAAAAGATCTTGCCAAATTATCACCTATCGATGTTGCGAAAAACGAGCCAAATTTACCCGCAACCTCTTTTTGACAGTGGAGCAATCTGTCTTCAATCTTTAGCGATATTGACTTGGATACTTTTGTTTCTCCGATTTCTCTGTTGACTATATTCGATATATCTTTGGCTTTCCTCGTCGAGTCATTGATGATGTTTGTGATGAAATTTATTTTCCTTTGTTGAACATCTTTTCTGTATTGTTTCTTTTTTCATTGTAGGCTTGAAATTTGGCTGGATTGTTTTTCGTGTCGTTGAAAAGCTTCCTTAATTCATCTCTTTGTAAGCGCAAATCTGCCCCAAACCAGGAGTTTTTACCATTCCTGTCTGTGTTAATGCTTCTTTGCTTAACGGGACAGCACAGGTCAAAATGTTGATTGGAAATCGTTGAACGCATCGAGTGTTTTGATTAGGTAGGTTATCCCATGTCTCGAGGGATAGACTGCGTTTAAATTGTTGGATGTTGTCGTTTGATGCCAGCCTAATACCTTTCATGCAAATCGTTTCATTGTTTGGTGTGTTTGAAAGGGCGACCTCGAGTTGCAGAAGCATATGGTCAGATAAGTGAGGTTGTCGAGTTGAAAACGTAACTTCCTCTGCTGAGATATTCGATGACATATAATCAATAGCTGATCTGGAAGTCCCAATTGAATTTGACGCAATGCGAGTTGGTTCATTACAGTGGTTGATTATACGATGTGCGTCTAGCGTGTCTTTGAGTAGCTGCGCGTCTCATCGGCGACCCGGAATCTGGAACACCGCAGACATATGGCCGAGATGTCCCTGTTTTAGAGATACTTTCACAGCAGATGTTCCCAGGATTTGGCCCGCCTCATCGCGTCCCTGACAACGCCTGTCAGACAGTGACGACAAACGGCAAGAGCGCACCAGTTCGTCAACACAACTATTCAAGAACCGTGTCAATCAACATCTTCGCACACACACCGTTCGTCGAACGCCATAGGATCTCCCTTTAGTGTGTGTGTCACTGACATAAAAAAAAGCGTGTGCATTATGTGCGCATATCTGAAGTGAAACTTCTCAAACTTAAACGCTCTAGCCTTATACATATCGTAACGGATTTGATTAAAAAGTAGTTTTTTTAAATATTGTCACGAGTAGCTTAGGGGGTAGCGCATTTATTTAAATAATAACTACTCAGAGAAGAGCATCGTCGCGATTAGTACAATGACGGGGTTTTAATGCTTCCTTTAATCTACCACTGGATGTTCTACTCGTGAGGACACACCTTGTTTAGCGTGCCAGGGGGTAACTGAGGTAGACCGGGATCGCGTTACGTGGGGTAAGAAGAGATGATAAAGTAAGCACGTTTAGTTTATAACAATAACAATGTATTAACGATAAAACTTTAACAAAAATTATTGGTCAGAAAAAATGAGATTCTATTATACCCGATTACTACGGTGCGCATGTTTTCTCGATTTGAGGTACTGTTTATAGGTCTTTGTTTACTGTCTTATAATTTATAGTTTTTCTTAAGAGTTGGGTTTTATTTAAGAGCACTAAGAGATTTCACTAAACTTTTTAACTGACTATTTAGACACTTGTCTTTCTCAACACTCTGACAAACTTCTTGTCAGGACTTTAGTATGGAGGTTATGCGACCCCTGGTCCTAGCAGTCGTCAAGTGACTAACCGGTACCAGGTTTGGAAGGAAAGGACTAGAACCTAAAGCAGTCGTATGGCTAACTTTAGGAGCGGATAGAACTCAGAAGGCAGTCGTCAAGTGGCTAACCTTGGGAGCTGGAGGTGAGACCAAAGTATGCTGAACTGAGGGTTCGGTAGCTTATTTATATAAAACAAAGTGATGATCATTGCATGCATAAGGTTCAAAGTCGCTCCCGTTGATTGCTCGCGTTGTTTATAGTTTGCCTTTAATGTTTATATAACAATCTCCAAGTTCAAGTTCAAACATGCGACAGGGTGATATTTGTTTAGTAGCTTATGCATTTTAGTAGATTACAATATTGACAATGGGGATTTTGAGAAGATGAAAGGTGGTGCTGTAATGGGTTTAATCTGCTCTGACAAGAACAAGAAAGGAATGCGTAATTGTATAGTCTGTTGTGAGGGCAAGCAGTCCCGTCTACCATTTAAACACAAGGGGTCAAGAGCCGAGACACCTTTGAAAGTCATTTATGGGGACGTGTGTGGTCCAATGGAGACAATATCAGTAGGTGGGTCAAAATATTTCTTCTTGTTAGTAGATGAGTATACTAGAATGTCCTTTGTTTATTTTTTGAAAAGTAAGGATGAGCTTTTAAATATTTTAAAGTATTTAAAATTCGTGTCGAGAATCAGCCTAACCTCAAGATTAAGACTTTTAGATCTGACAATGGAGGTGAATTTGTGAACCAAAGTTTTGGTAATTTTTTGTAGTCACATGGTATTGTTCACCAACATAGAAATTCCTATACACTCGAGCAGAATGGCTTGACTGAAAGGTTGAACAGGAGCATAGTTGAAAAGGCCAGATGCATGATGTTTGATGCAAAGTTAGATAAAAGGTTTTGAACTGAGGCATTTAACACTGCAGTTCATGTCAGAAATAGGTGTACAGTGTCAGGTTTAGG
>MU195534.1:3827-15400 GCA_016904865.1 Pissodes strobi
GTGTGTGTGTGTGTGTGTGTGTGAGAGAGAGAGAGAGAGAGAGAGAGTGTACAGATAAATGCGTAGTACCTACGTTAATACCTATGCAGTAGCAGTGAAGATGGACAAGAAATGCGGCAACGAGGGTGGCTGTTGGCGGTCCTCATGGCGGCGATCTGCAGGAAGCGACGTGGGTCTGGTGTCAGCTGGGCGGTAGGGGCAGTCTTCAGAGGTCTGGTCTGGCTGGCTGGTCGGCTGGCGTCGTCTTCTTCGAGAACCCGGGTGGGACTAGACGCTAGCGAGATGCAAGTCACGGAAAGTCCCGACCAAGAATGTTTACATTTGAAATGTCATATTTCACTTTTCGCATGGCCCTCCGCTCGCTTCGCCCGCTACTCCCCGTAGGAAACTAACCAAGTGCTAACCCAAGGATACCCAAAGGCAAGAAAAAAACTGTTTAAAATAAAAAATAAACCAACGGGGTTTGAACCGGGGGTTGCACCGCCGGATTGAGACCCAAGCATCTCGACCACGAGGTCTCTAGCGACAAACCGATTGCATCGCGAAGACATGGCGCGAGATAAGACTTTCCGTGACTGGCACCTCTCTAGACGCTAATGGTGGGTTCTGTCTGTTTAGCGCGATGCGGTCCGGTTTTGTACTAGTGGCTAGGTCGCGCCGGTCCCGACTCGATTGTGTCAGAAGTATTACACTGAAAGAAAAAAAAGCCACTATGCAAAAATCGAATTACCATAATCGAAAAACGTGTATACTATTTGTGACAAATTAACTGTTGGCCAATATACAATCGGTTTTTCTGAAAGTAATATCGCTAAACTATGACTATTATACAATTACTGTATACCGATTATTAAATAATCATATAATTGTAAGTTGTGATATATCCGTACGCATATTTTATCCTGCTTTCATATTAGGGCCTGTATACCATTAATACAGCAATTGCATAACCATTATTCAACCTGGATATACACCATATATAGTTAATTGTATATTCACTATATGACGGGTAGAATAGCTAATATTCAAATATTGATTAACCAGTATTCAACTTGCATGTGCACCGTATATATTTTGTTGTATAGTTACATATTAGTTATATTACATTTAAACTATATCTCATGGCGTTGGCAAACATTATATGTTTGTGACATCACTTCAGTAGGGGTCCTGGATTCTATTCTCATCTTGATGTAATCAAGTCCAGTAGACGCTAAAATTGAACATGTCAATTAAAATTTGTTTTAGATGCATGGTCACAAATTAGGGGTACACCTGTGATCTACTAACATGAATTGACTACACAATGGTTGCTACTTAAATAGAAAATAGCTTACCTTATTGGTTTTTCAAACTTTTGATTCACTCGAGGCACCCTTCGTGTGTTAATTCAAATGTTATAGTATAGGAAGTAATCCATCTCTTACACGCCTATATCATCGTTCGTATGGTAAAATAATTAGATCTTCGTAGAATACAGGATCTAAAAACTAGTTTTTGGTTGACAAAACGTAAACAAGTGATAAGTTTGAAAACGAATGATATATCTGTTAACCTAAGATATACATACCTGCATGTTCTTTGGTGGATTCTCTCCTATCTTTAATTACCTACATGGGATTGGTATTTAATTTCCTTATTGAATTGAGTGGTAAATAATCGGTAAATTGTTTGCGTCAGCCGCCACTTTGCTTTGTCTTCTTGCTGTTTGGCGTGGCGTCGATTCAGCCGCAGCGGCAGCCATTGAAATAGCAAATGGTGAGCTATACAAGAAAAAGATTACGGACATCAATCAGTAGTTTTATTGGTATACAACAGTCGTATAACAGTAAATAGTCCGCAGTTTAGCTAGTTGATTACCATTGTACTATGAAATATTTGATTTGTCATTATACAATTATTGTATAATTTGCTTTATATACAACTTGTATAACCAGAGTAGTATTATTGTTCATTTGCAGTTAATTTATCTTGTATAGTCACTATATTTTTTAATCTAATATAACGAGTTTTATTGGCATAAATTCGACGTTATTCTAAACTATAACAAAATTTGCATATGCGGTATGTAACGTTTTATAATGGTAAATCAACGCCGTCCAAGACAAAAATTGATTGGGCAATTTTTCTCAGTTTATAATATTTCATTCACGCGTGGCCCTCCTCGCTTCGCTCGCTACGGGGGTTCAAGAAAAGGAAACTAACCAGGTGCTTACCAAAACTAACCCGACATACCCAAAATCAAGAAAAAAACGTTTAGAAACAACCTTAAAAAAATAAAAAAAGCAACGAGGTTTGAACCCGCGCCGCCCATACCCGCCGAATTGAGACCTAACCATCTAGACCTCTCGACCACGAGGGCTCTTGCGGCAAATTGATTGCATCGCGAAGACATGGCGCGAATGCAATCGCTCGAGTCAACGCCACCTACACTAGATGGCGTTGGAGCCAACGGTCAACGTAAGAGAGAGAGGGAGGCGTCGCACGCAGTATTTCGTCATCGGGAACGATTTTAGACCGGCGCGACATAGCAGCTAATCGGTTTTGTTAGCTCGACACGTAGTGGGGACCGCGTCATCGGCCGGCCGATAGGTGAGGACATCACGCGCACCGCGTTGCGACGGGAATTGCGACGTTCTACTGGTACCGCGCGAAAAGTACGGAAAATGTGAAAACCGATTTCCCGGCTTTTCGCGACGGAATATTTTAGAGAATTGAGTTTAGAATATTTAAATTATATTTTTCGAAAAAAAAATATGTTAATAGCCCGTAAAATAAGAAAGTTAACCCGGATTGCATACCATTCCCCTAAAAATATAGTAACTTCTTTACAATAGTGGGTATACAGCAGCTTGTATGTGTCCGCGAATACATTCCGCTGCATTCAATAGTCAACAAGCAGTCAACGTAAGAGATATTGCAAAAAGTTTTAGCGCAATCGCTAGACACTAGTCTTTTTTGCGTTCTAAAATGGGCTTTCGCGTAATTTTCCACAACGTGGAAAAAGGTTTCTTTGTAAGTAAATACGTTTCCTATACAGCTTTTTAAGGCACAAATTACCGCGCTCCATTAAGTTTAGAAACACGTTATTAACAATTTCTTTAGCATCTGTTAATATATGCACTTTTCGATTTGTTTCACTTTCAGAAATCCCACTAGAGCTTCAAGGACGTCACATTTCTAAATAATGATTATTATATACTGTCACGCTGGGAGGTTAAAGCTGCGGGGGTGTTAACTATATAGGGGATCTTACCCTGAAGGGGTAGGTCTAACTTCCTTCGATTAAAACGCCGTTATTCCCAAAACACTAATTTATTTACTACTGCCTAAATACTAATAAATTACTCGCTCGGCTGCGGAGGCATTTTAATGCGTTAGGGGTGTTAACTTAATAGATACACAATTTATAATATAATAATGTTGACTTACATCTCTCTTTCCCTAAAAGCAACCCTAGGATGGTCCTCGTGTCAAGTCCCCAACCCTCAACTCGGTTTCGGCTCGAAACGGAGACTCTCCTACTGAACGCCTTTGGCTGCTTCGGAGTTCCACTAGATCTCGATCGACTTGGGCTGCCACTTATTCTCGACCCTCTGTTTACACTCTCACTTAGAACCGCGAGTTTGACTTACGCAAACTATTTTTTCATCGGACTCCCGACTTGGACTTTCGTCAACTCTCGACTTGGAGTTTCGCCAACTTTCGACTTGGACTTTCGCCAACTCTCGACTACCCGTAACGGCTGTCAACACTCGAGTTGGACTTTCGCCAACTCTCGACTACCCGTAACGGCCGTTAAAGCTCGAGTTGGACTTTCGCCAACTCTCGACTAGCCGTAACGGCTGCCGCCGCCCGAGTCGGACTTTCGCCAACTCTCGACTAGCCGTAACGGCCGTCACCGCTCGAGTCGCCTTCCTCTCGACTCACTCCTCTCTAGCTGCCTTCTCCTTTCCCCATTCCACTTTTCCTTCCTATCATTCATTCACGCCTGATTCTATTCCTTAAAATTATCTTTTTTCTCTTTTTACCATACTCTCCACTATGTTTCATTTTCTAACTAGCCATTCATACTTAGACGTCATTTGTTTCTCCTGTTTCCCAAAAACAGCGATAACCTGTACATTCATCAATTTTCGCAACTATTGCACCGCCCACTTACTGCGGCCATTATAACTTTTGCCCAATATGTCAATCCGGGTTAATTACTATCGAACTTGCACTTTCTTGCTGACTCTTCCATATAACGGTTAATGTCCCCGATCAAACTCCTTGCGTCTACTTTTCTGATCTTTAAGGCGCGTTTTCACGGGTCCATCTGAGTTGAACGATTTGGGTCGATTATTGAATCGAAAGAAAATTGAATATGTAAACCATCTTTCGGCTTGGCCGTTCGGCGGAGTGAGTCGATTCGACGGAAGTAGAAAGACTGTCTACTTTTGGTCAGCGATGGCCGCCGAATCGATGTCGAACGACTGGAATTGAATGTGTAAACTTCTCATCGTACAGATTTGTATCGTTTCTTCGAATTATTACAATAGATTTTAACATTGAAAATGCTTTTGTTTTCCTATTGTGGGGTATCAAATCACGAAAAAGTGCATGCTACATTTGGCACATCACGTAATCGTGTTAGTCTGTTTCTGAGGACGGAATCGGTTCAAATGACAAAAATAAATTAAAGCTAACTAAAACTAACCGAAAGTTGATTGAACGACTAACCCAAACTAACCCAAACTAACTAAAGGTAACCAAAAGCACAAAAAGGGTTATAATGAATCGGAAGAATTTAAAAAAATAAAAGTAAGTTAAAACTAACTCAAAGTAACCGAAATTTGGTGAATAACCAAAACCAACCATAAAAATTAAAATTGGTTATAACCTATCGGATCCGGTTCAAATTACTAAAATAAATTGGAACTAACTGAAACTAACCGAAAGTTGATTCAACGACTAACCGAAAGTAACCAAAAGCTCCAAAAAAGGCTAAAACGTATCGGAACAGATTAAAAATATTAAAGTAAGTTAAAACTAACCAAAACGAACCGAATTTTGGCGACTAAACAAAACTACGCAAAAACATTAAATTCGATTATAACGTATCGGCGCCGATTGAAATGACTAAAATTAAAACTAACTGAAATTAACTGAATATAGATTGAACGACTTCCCACGACGACTATCTAACCCGACCTAACCCAATCTAACCTAAACTAACCAAAAGCACCAAATATGGCTAAAACGTATCGAAACAGATTAAAAATATTGTAGTAAGTTAAAAATAACCCAAATTAACCGAATTTTGGCGACTAACCAAAATTAACCAAAAACATTAAAATTGGTTATAACATATCGGAAAGTTGATTGAATGACTAACCAAAAGTAATCAAAAGTAACCAAAAGCACCAATACGGGCTAAAATGTATCGAAATAGGTCACACAAATTAAAGTAAGTTTAAACTAACCAAAACGAACCGAATTTTGGAGACTAACGAAAAGTAACCAGGAACATTATATTTGACAACAACGTATAGGAGCCGGTTCAGATGAATAATTTGGTTTCTTGACAATGAGTTTCCAAGGTCGCATAACGACACGGAAAAATTTAGTGAACGTCACGACACGGTTTATGCATAACTGATTATAACGTATCGGAACCCGCTCAAATAAGTAAAATAAAGTAAGACTAAGTGAAAATAACCGAAAGTTGATTGACGACTAACCAAAACTAACCGAATCTATTAAAATTGATTAGAACGCATCGGAACCAGTTCAAATGACTAAAATAAGTTGAGACTAAGTGAAACTAACCGAAAGTTGATTAGAAGACTAACCAAAACTAACCAAATCTATTAAAACTCATTATAACGTATCGGAACCGGCTCATGTAAGTAAAATAACTTGAGACTAAGTGAAACTAACCGGAAGTTGATTAGACAACTAACCAAAACCAACCGACTCAAATGACTAAAATAGGTTGAGACTAAGTGCAACTAACCACAGATCTAGGAAGGGGAAACTAACCGCAAGTTGATTAGACGACTAACCAAAATTAACCAAGTCTACTAAAATTGATTATAACGAATCAGAACCAGCTCAAATAAGTGAAATAAGTTGAGACTAAGTGAAACTAACCAAAAGTTGATTAGGCGACTAACCCAAACTAACCAAATCTATTAAAATTGATTATAACGTATCGAAACCGACTGGAATGACTATAATAAGTAGAGACTAAGTGAAACTAACCGGAAGTTGATTAGACGACTAACCAAAACTAACCAAATTATCAAACTTAATTATAACGTGTCGGAACCGACTCAAATGACTAAAATTAGTTAAGACTAAGTGGAACTAACCGAAAGTTGATTAGACGACTAACCAAAACTAACCAAATCTATTAAAATTGATTATAATGTATCAGAACCAGCTCAAATAAGTAAAATAAGTTGAGACTAAGTGAAGCTAACCGAAAGTCGGTTAGACGATAAACCAAAACTAACCAAATCTATTAAAATTGATTGTAACGTATCGGAACGAGCTCAAATAAGTAAATTAAAATGAGACGCAGTGAAACTAACAGATAGTTTATTAGACCGCTAACCAAAACTAACCAAATCTATTATTATTGATTATAACGTAACGGAACCGGCTCAAATAAGTAAAAAGTTGAGACTAAGTGAAACTAACCGAAAATTGACTAACCACATCTATTAAAATTGATTAAAACGTATTGGAACCGACTCAAATGACTAAAATAGGTTGAGACTAAGTGCTAACCCAAACTAACCACATGTCTAGGAAGGGGAAACTAACCGCAAGGTGATTAGACGACTAACCAAAATTAACCAAATCTACTAAAATTGATTATAACGTATCAGAACCAGCTCAAATAAGTGAAATAAGTTGAGACTAAGTGAAACTAACCAAAATTTGATTAGACGACTAACCCAAACTATCCAAATCTATTAAAATTGATTATAACGTATTGAAACTGACTGAAATGACTAAAATAAGTAGAGACTAAGTGAAACTAACCGGAAGTTGATTAGACGACTAACCAAAACTAACCAAATTTATTAAACTTAATTATTACGTGTTGGAACCGACTCAAATGACTAAAATAATTTGAGACTAAGTGAAACTAACCGAAAGTTGATTAGACGACTATCCAAAACTTACCAAATCTATTAAAACTGATTATAACGTATCGGAGCCGGCTCAAAACTAAAATAAGTTGAGACTAAGTGAAACTAACTGGAAGTTGATTCGACGATTATCCAATACTAACTAAATTTTTTTAAATTGATTATAACGTATCGCAACTGACTCGAACGACTAAAATAAGATGAGACTAAGTGAAACTACTCGAAAGTGGATTCGACGATTAACCAAGACTAACCAAATCTATTAAAATTGATTAAAACGTATCGTAACCGGTTCAAATGACTAAAATAAGTTGATATTATGTGAATGTAACCGAAAGTTGATTAGCCCACTAACCAAATCTAACCAAATCTATTAAAATTGGTTATAACGTATCGGAACCACCTTAAATAAGTAAAATAAGTTGAGACTAACTGAAACAAACCGAAAGTTTATTCGACGACTAACCAAGAATAACCAAATCTAATAAAATTGATTATAACGTATCGTAACCGGTTCAAATGACTAAAGTAAGTTGATATAAAGTGAAACTAACCGAAATTTGATTTGACGACTAACCAAAACTAACCCAATCTATTAAAATTGTTTATAACGTATCGGAAACGGTGCAAATGACTAAAGCAAGTTGAGATTGAGTGAAACTAACCGAAACTTGATTGGACGACTAACCAAAATTAACCAAATCTATTAAAATTCATTATAACGCGTCGGAACCGGTTTAAATGACTAAAATAAGTTGAGACTAAGTGAAACTAACCGAAAGGTGATTGGACGATTTACCAAATCTAAACAAATATATTAAAATTGATTATAGTGTATCGGAACCGGCTTTAATAAGTAAAATAAGTTGAGACTAAGTGAAACTAACCGAAAGTTGCTTGGACGACTAACCAAATCTATTGAAATTGGTTACAATATCTCGGAACCGGCTCAAATAAGTAAAATAATTTGAGACTATGTGAAACTAACCGGAAGTTGATTAGACGGCTAACCAAAAGAGACCAAGTTTATTAAACGTGATTATAACGTATCGGAACCGACTCAAATTACTAAAATAATTTAAGACTAAGTGAAACTAACCGCAAGTTGATAAGGCGACTAACCAAAACTAACCAACTTTATTAAAATTGATTATAACGTATCAGAACCAGCTCAAATAAGTGAAATAAGTTGAGACTAAGTGAAACTAATCAAAAGTTTATTGGACGACTATCCCAAACTAACCAAATCTATTAAAATTGATATAACGTATCGGAATCGACTCAAATGACTAAAGTAAGTTGACACTAAGTGAAACTAGCCGGAAGTTGATTAGACGACTAACCAAAACTAACGAAATTTAGTAAACTTAATTATAACGTATCGGAACCCACTCAAATGACTAAAATAAGTTGAGACTAAGTGAAGCTAACCCAAAGTCGGTTATACGATAAACCAAAACTAACCAAATCTATTAAAATTGATTGTAACGTATCGGAACCAGCTCAAATAAGTAAAATAAATTGAGACGCTGTGGAACTAACCGATAGTTGATTAGACGGCTAACCAAAACTTATCAAATGTATTAAAATTGATTATGACGTATCGGAACCGACTCAAATAACTAAAATAAGTTAGTCTCAACTTATGAAACTAACCGAAAGTTGATTAGATGATTGATAAATCAAAACTAACTAAATCGATTAAAATTGATTATAACGTATCGGAACCAGCTGTAAAATAATTTGATACTAAGTGGAACTAACCGAAAGTTGATTAAACGACTAACCAAATCTATTAAAATACGTAAAAAAAGTTGAGACTAAGTGAAACTAACAGAAAATTGATTAGTCGACTAACCAAAAGTAACCAAATCTATTAAAATTGATTAGAACGTATTGAAACCGACTCAAATGACTAAAATAAGTTGATACTAAGTGAAACTAACCGCGTTAGATCGGGGTTTGAGAGACGAATCGAATGCAGTTTTTACAACCACCAGTAATGTTATAAATAATAAATGTAAAAACGATCGAAACTTGAAGTAATATGCATTTATGTGGTATATTTTGGTAAACTAAACTTATGTAACCTGCTAAAAGTAATTTTTTACATTAGATTGTGTCAAGGGTGGGTGAGGGTGACTTTTAGTTTCTCACGACAGACTAGTCGTGTCTGATATCGTTAGATCGAGGAATGTCAGATGAATCAAATGCAAATGGTCTTTTGCTTTTTCAACCACACTTATAACGTTATAAATTGTAGAAAAGAACGAAACTTCAAGTAATATGCATTATTTGGTATATTTCGGTAAAGTAAACTTACGTAATCTAACCTGATCTCACCCAAACTTCTATCAACAGAACTATTATATTTCCACACAATTATGAGTATTCTCAGATCTCAAATTTAGTAAGCGTTGCATTATGCTTCGGCATTTTCAATGCCTCCCCCGGTTGCATCTGTGCGAAGGACTGTGAATTTTTCTTAAAGTTCTTCAAAATGTGCATTATCCATTCTTAGATGATTCTTATAAGCCTCTGGGACTTCCACAGACAATTCTCCAAGCAGACTTTATGATGCACCCTGGGTATTTCGTCTTAAAATCCATAGTCTGATCCAAAACCTTTATTTTCTCTTCTTTTTTAATTTAGCCATTATTTCATCACGAATTGAACAACAAATTAATTGCACACCTACATCAATAATTTCATGTGACGCCATTTTTTACTACAATTATTCAACATACATCGCCTACTGTGTAAATCCTTTTGCTTTCAACACAGGTCGAACTATGGTCGAACGACCCAAATCGTTCAACTCAGATCGACCCGTGAAAACGCGCCTTTAGTTTTAACATGAATACTTTACATTATTTATATAAACGATTTCTTGTTCTATTACGCAAAAATAAAGGCAACTGACCTTTTATAGAAATTAATATTATCTTATTTAAGCCCAGATAATAATATATGACAATACGGTAGCAAATGAAATACGAAATAACCATATGTACTATGACTAAAGACACAATTTAAACTGGCTATTTAGGTTCATTTCAAATTTTACTTGAATTTGCAAAGTAATGCGCGCCTGTGCGGACAAGTATTATCATCCCGTCCCGTAAATGTATACCTATCCAACATTTTTTTGTCGGTTTCTAATATTTAATAATTTAATATAAAGGTCCCTTATTTCGAGAAGTATATAGGTACAATATTAATTGGCACACTAATTTACGCACATTCAAACAAATAAAACACTTCTAAATAAATGCGCAACAAAAAACTTCACTACCCAAACGTGTGTTTTGAATTTTTCATATTTTTAGAGGATTTCAATTTGTTTCCAATTTGGTAGGTTTCGTGTAATTGCCCTCATGAGACTTTTCTTACCTCATAAGTGAACCTTTACAGAAAATATTACAATTTAGACTAAACTTTATCTATAAGTGTAACGAAACGGATTTTCTGCTATTTTGAATAATTGAATTACGCTTTTCTAAGGCTATTTTTGCTAAAATTCAATCGTCAATCTCTCCGAGCGAGACCGAGAAATTCTCGTCCTCAAAGTCAAATAGACTGCGAAAGGTTATCTGCCGCCTATCTCCTTCTAGCTCATAGCAGATCACGTTAACCCTACCGAATATACGAAACTTCTTTCATTGGCTCTAGCGTTCCGTGGACCTACCTTTCAATCATGGGCGTTGCGTCCGCGATTCGCGTAGCCACGCACGGGCCACCCCTTTCAAGATGGCCACCGTTTCCAGTAGGTAACAGAAAAAAGGATCCAGGTATTTCCTGTCGCGCAGACAGAGACAATGACCAGAGACCATCATGGATCTCGACTAACACCTCCTCTTTGTCCTCCCTTTTCCAAGACCCAAGAGTTTTTCTCCTCTGGAAGGAGACTGACACTCCTTCATTCCTTCTATAGCACAAAATACACACTCTCCACCAGTGCACCAGTAAGGAGTTCTACACCAGTCTCTCTCTGATAAAATTCTAAGTTCTTATTTCAAAATGCAGTTAAATTCTGCTGGTTTAAAGAATAAAGTAAAATCCAAGTTAATAATATTCTAAATCGAGCTAAAAGCATAAGTATCTATTCTTTTTGCATTCTCAAGTGAATAGTAACTCAATTAAGTCAAGTAAATATCGAGTTTTAAAGTAATAGAAGTGAAAAGTGATATTAATCCAATTAAATGTCTTAAATTCAGTCGTCTAAGAAAGGACTCTTACAACGAAAGCATAAAAGGGCAAACGTTTCTTTCTAAAACTACCGAATCAGGGTGATACGATTAAAAGGCTAAAATAAACCGCGATCTATTAAATCAGGGGTAGGAACAGTGTTAGGTAAACAGTGCGTCTGCAGATATGAGTAAGTATTATAAGTATATATAAACATAATTAATTCAGTGACTTTATAGA
>JAEQML010072630.1:0-15400 GCA_016904865.1 Pissodes strobi
GAAAAAGCAAACATGCTCGCCAAAATGTTTTCATCGCACTCTACCTTAGACGTGCCCCAAAGCAAGACTCTCCCCACTATACCGAACATCAACACCACCATGGCAGAAGTCAAGTTTTCTCATCGTGATATTCGCAAAATCCTTAAAGAACTAGATACGCAAAAGGCATCAGGACCGGACGGAATACCTGCCATCGTGCTAAAGAACTGCGCCAACGAACTAACACCTGTTTTTTCCAGGCTTTTTTCTCTTTCTTACAGAAAAGGGATTTACCCATCCTCTTGGAAAGTCTCTCGAGTGCAACCTGTTCCAAAAAAAGGCAAGAAAACCACGCCCTCAAACTATCGCCCGATTGCCTTGCTTCCAATAATCTCCAAAGTCATGGAACGTGTAGTCAACCAGCAACTACTCAAGTACCTCGAGAGCAACAGAATAATCAGCGATAATCAATACGGCTTTCGCAAAGAGAGATCGACAGGAGATATATTGGCCTATGTCACTCATATATGGAGTAGGGCAATTGAAAACTACGGAGAGTCTCGAGCGATTGCGTTGGATATTTCAAAGGCATTCGACAGAGTTTGGCATGACGGACTGCTCAACAAACTGCCGTCCTTGGGACTGCCCGCCTCTCTCTGCAGCTGGCTGGCCAGTTTCCTTAAGAACCGATCCCTACATGTTGCAGTCGATGGACACATCTCGGACACATTTACCATCAACGCGGGCGTGCCTCAGGGCGCAATACTTTCACCAACTCTGTTCCTCATCTATATTAATGACCTGCTGATCGAAACGAATAATCCTGTTTACAGTTTTGCAGATGACAGTACCCTTGTCTCCCACTTTAGATCAGAAAAACCCTTACCAGCGACTGAGACTCATCACCGCAGACAGGAGCAGATTACAGCAATTAATCAAGACCTGGAGAAAGTTCAAACTTGGGGCGACCGAAATTTGGTCCAGTTCAATGCAGCGAAGACCCAAGCAGCAACGTTTACTAAGAGGGCCAATACAGCGGGCCCTGACATCATTATGGCAGGATCGACCATTCCTTCATCCTCGTCAATCGGGCTGCTGGGTGTCTCGGTCAACAGCAATATGTCATGGCATGACCATGTTGCTAACATCGCAAAATCAGCCTCCCAGAAGCTTGGTGCGCTATTTCGCAACAAAAAACTCTATACACCGCAGCAGTTGCTCTTGCTGTACAAAGCGCAAATAAGACCGTGCTTAGAATATTGCTCACATATCTGGGGTGCCGCACCAAAGCATACCCTAAAGCTGCTGGATTCCATTCAGAAGAGGGCTGTGCGTCTCGTCGGCGATCCGGAGTTGACCCGGAATCTGGATAGTCTGGAACATCGCAGACATGTGGCCGAGATGTCTCTGTTTTACAGATACTTTCACGGCAGATGTTCCCAGGATTTGGCCCACATAATCCCGCCCCTGGTAACTCCTGTCAGGCGGTCCCGACAGACGGCAGGAGCGCACCAGTTCGTCGTACAACTAGAAACACCTAGAACATCGCTTTACCAGAACTCCTTTGTCTGGCGCACTGCATCACTGTGGAACTCACTTCCAGGACATCTGTTTCCCACTAATTACAACCTACAAATATTCAAGAACCGTGTCAATCAACATCTTCGCACACACACCGCTCGTCGAGCGCCATAGGATCTACCTTTAGTGTGTGTGCCACTGCCATAAAAAAAAAAAAAAAAAAAAAAGTCTGGGTTAGTTTGGGTTGGTTTTGCTTAGCTTGGGTTAGTAAAGAGACAAGCGCGCTACGCGCGCTTGTCTTTTTACTTTGCTTAATTAGGGTTAGTCTGGGTTAGTTTTGGTTAGTTTGGGTTAGTTTTGGTTCCTGTCTCCGAATGCGGAGTGGCTTGAGCAAGCCGCCAGGCGCGTCACCAGGTTGCGGATGGGTGAACGGCCATGGGCCGCAAGGCTCCTGGTTAGTAGTGGCCATAAGGTGAAGGCCGCGGCTTAAAAACCGCGCGTCCGGAACTAAAGCCACTGCCGCGGACAGGCTCCCCCACGGGCTCACATCTTGTGAGACGGACTTGGCAAGTCCGGGGTCGGACCCCGTAGCTGTCTCTGTGCTGTTTCAACTCGTCTGGGCACAGAGTCCACCTCTTCTTTCACCACTCTCTTTCCTATCTAGACCTCTCTTGGTCGACTCTTGCTTCTTCCGGCCCCGACGCTATTAGGCAACGAGGGCTAGGGGTCTCTATTCCCTTCAACTACCAAAACCTGGCCGTAGGTATAAAAGGCAAACCAAAAAAAAAAAAAGCTGAAATGTCGGACGGAAAACTGAAAGTACCCCAGGCGGGTAGTGCAAAAAGCACAGAATCCCGTCTCGGGCCAAACGGCCCGAGCTGCCCCTCGGATTCTGGGGGGGGCAACCAACCGATAACTCTGCTGAAACAGGAAAAAGAGACAATGGAGGAAGTATTTAAAAGACGGGATAGTATTAGTAGATCCCCATCAAGAGTAGCACCCTCGCAAAGGAAAGAGAGCCTAAGGGACGAAGCGGAACTTTCATCCAAAAGAAAGTTAAACGATACATCCATAGACCTAACTGAAGAAACCACATATAAGAAAAAAGAACTGGCAGCATTTACGCTGCATAAAGAGACAGTTGAAAGTATTGCCAGAATAAGCGAAGAGTTAGAGAGAAACATAGAACAAAACACGAAAAAAACAATAAAAGAAGCAATACTTAGACTAAAGAGGCAGTTAAGGGTACTAAAAGGAAAAGAGATAACAACATGGGCAGAACAGCAGAAATACGGGAAAGTACATAGAGAATCCGGAGAAGAGGACACGGAAACAAGCTCGAAAAGACCTGCATGTCCAAAATGCACAAAAAATGAAGTGGAAAGAAAACAGATCCAATACAAGGAGATGGAAACCCAGACAGAGAAAGGAGGAAACGTCGAAACAAGTGAAGCCGGCACCCAAACGACACCATGGCGAAACGGAAAAGAATACCTACGAACACTGAAAGGAATAGAGTGTTTCGAAGACTGGGAAAAAACCGGAAAAATGATATGGGAAGAAGATATTTTCCAAAACACAGAGGTCCAATCAGGAAACCCGACCACGACCAAAACAACAACGGTCAAAGTAGTAATTGTAGAAAAAGAGGACATAAACATGCAACAAGGGATTCAGGCAACCTACAAAAGGAGGTACCCAGAACTCGGGGAGACAGACGAAGCTTTTGCTATCCTAGAGCAAAGCTCAAAGTGGAAAACTGATAAAAACATAAAAAGCTACCAAAAAATCGTAAAGATAATGCAAGGTGAAAATTTAAAGGATCTATGGAATAATCTAAAGAGGCTAAAAGAAGAGACGGAAGGAGATGAATGGATTGCGATGCACGAGCTTAACTCCATCGGAATAAGCCGGCTTCGACAAATGGTGGAAGCCATCTTCCATAATTCTGAGACACATGTTATGATATATCAGAACAAGAAAAGTCAGAACCAAGAGCTGAGTGGGACAACAGCGAGAAGCAGAGAAAAGACATACGCCCTCATAGTTGGTCAAGAGGAAAGAAACTTTGAAGATTTGGTAAAAGACATCAAGAATAAAGTGATAGGTACAGAAGCTAGTAAAGCCATCAATACCATCAAGATGACAAAGGACAAGAAAGTACTAATCACGCTGGGCAGGGACCAAAAGGCAGCATTGGACCTCAGGAAAGAATTAGAAAGGAATACAAAAGGAGTAAAAGTGCAACTAAGGGGAGGCAGTACTGAGACCATCCACATTAGAGGAATGGACGCCACAACCACAAAGGAAGAGGTGGTGAAAGACATAGGAAAGATTGTGGGCAACCTAGAAGAGTCGGAATACAGAATAAGTGACTTAAGACCAAATACCGGAAACACACAGGCAGCTACTCTAACTTTGGGAAAAGAAAAAGCCACCAAGCTATTAGAAGACCCCTATATTAGAATAGGACTTTCCAGATGCCGCCTTGAAAAAAGGCTAACAATCGTCAAATGTTATAGATGTTGGGAGTATGGACATCAGACCTATAAGTGCACGGGCCCTGACAGAAACGGGCTATGCTACAGATGCGGCGAGCCAGGACATGACGCAGGAAACTGTCCAGAAAAGGAGGAGAAGTGCCCCATCTGCAAAGCGACAGGCCACAAAGCAGGATCAGGAAAATGCGATGCCTTTCGGCGAGCACTGTCCGTTGCTCGTAGATCCAACAGCAGACAGCCCATACATGAGGCCCAACCACAAGAATCATGATCAATACAACAATAAACCAAACCAGAGACGATGACTATCAATCGTTCCCCAAACACAAATTTATAATCTGCCAGATTAACCTTAATAGAAGCCACGACGCACATGATCTTCTAGATATAACTGGGGCAGAAAAGAACATCGACATCATAACGGCGACAGAACCGAACCTAAGACACGTACAGAAAAAGAACTGGATAATAGACAACAACCAAGACGCAGCGATAAAAATCAGAAACCGGGACATAATCAGTTACGCGACCGGAAGAGGAGACGGTTTTGTGTGGATAGATTTGAAGAGTTTCGCGCTTTTCAGCTGCTACATATCTCCAAACACAACTGACAACGAGTACTCGAGATCATTGGAGCAGTTAGGAACCGCAGTGGACAGAATCGGAAAAGACATCATCATTACGGGAGACTTTAACGCTTGGGCACCAGAGTGGGGCATGAGCAAAACAAACAGAAAGGGAATTCTACTGTTAGAATGGTTAGCTAGCAAAAATATGATCGTGGCAAATACTGGAACACAACCTACATTTACAAGGACAGGGTGTAGCTCTATAGTGGACATCACTATAACTAGAGGAAGGGTAATAACCAATATAAAGAACTGGAGAGTCCTAGACGAAGAAACGCTAAGCGACCATAAATACATTTTATTTGAAGTAGAGCCCAACTCGGAGAGAAGCCACAAACAAAATAGCACCATAGAAGGAAAATGGAACACCAAAAAAATTAACCAAACTAAACTGGAAAAGTCCATAGACAATATCTTAGGAGCACAGATGATCCCGGAAAGTTTAACAAACACACTCGCGGAAGTCTGCAAAGCGTCTATGCCAAAAATCAAAAGCTTCAAAAAAAAGGCGGCCTACTGGTGGACAGAAGAAATCCAAATCCTTAGGAAAAAATGCCTCAGCTCAAAAAGAGTACTAACGAGAGCAAATAAAAACTCGGGTAATAGTGAAATACAAGCACAGCAGTACTCAAAAGACAAGAAAAATTTAAGACTGGCAATAAAAACCTCCAAGGACAGATGCTGGAAAAAACTAGTGGAAGAAATTAACGAAGACTGCTGGGGACTAGGGTACAAAATCGCAACCGGAAAATTCGCACGCGGGTCAAACAGGACACTCTCCATGGATCAAACCATAAAGGAGGCCAAACAACTGTTCCCTCAGAGAGAACCAATCAACTGGACTCACAATAGAAGAGTGAGGGACTTCGGGGTGTTGACGGTCGAAGAAATAGTCCACGCAGGTAAGAAGTTAAAAAAGGGAAAAGCTCCGGGATTAGACGGAATACCAGTAGAGGTAATAAAAGCAGTAACCTCACGACGCCCTGAACTACTCCAAGAAACTCTCTCGAACTCCCTCAGTCAAGGCCAATTCCCCAAAATGTGGAAGAAGGCCAAATTAGTACTCCTGGAAAAACCGAAAAAGGATCGAAATGAAGAGACCAAGTACAGACCAATATGTCTTCTTAACACCGGCGCAAAACTACTTGAACACATAATCCTGGCAAGACTAAAGGAAGACTTGAATCTAGAAGAAACCCTTTCTAACACGCAATTTGGTTATAGGAAAAAGAAATCCACAGTCAATGCAGTACTGTCAGTGACAACCCAGGCGAAATCGCACCTCTATAAAAGAAGCCACAGACACAGGAAAGTGGGAACCTTGGTCACACTAGACATAAAAAATGCGTTCAACTCAGCGCCCTGGAAAGAGATAATCAATGACCTGGAAAGAAGAAAAGCAGCCCCATACCTGGTAAGAATAATAGAGAGCTATTTCTCCGAGAGGAAAATCATCCTAGAGGCGGAAAACAAAAGAACTGAAATTGACATGACATGCGGAGTACCGCAAGGATCAATTTTGGGACCGACGTTGTGGAATATTTTCTACGACGGGCTACTCAGACTCCCACTTCCAAAAGACGTCACCCTAATAGGATACGCGGATGATGTAGCCATGATTACCATGGGAAAGGACCTTCTAGAGGTGCAGAGGAAAATCAATCGGGCAATGACAGACATCCTGAAATGGCTCTCAAACAACCACCTAGAGTTGGCGGAAGAAAAAACGGAGGTAGTAATCCTATCCTCGAAGAAAAGAACACCTCACATAAACATTAGGGTTGGGAACAGAGAGGTCACACCCTCCCCGGCCATTAAATACTTAGGTATCTGGATTGACAGCAAGATGAACTTCACGAAGCACGTAGAAAAAACAGCATTTAAAGCCAGCAAAACCGCAATGGCATTGGGCAGACTTATGCCAAATGTGGAGGGTCCCGATATGCAAAAGAGGAAGACTTTGTGCTCCGTAGTCAGTTCGGTACTGCTCTACGCGGCTCCCGCATGGTACACGACAATGAAATACAATAAATGTAAGGAAAGGTATAGTAAAATACAGAGACAAATGGCAATACGAATCTGCAGCGCCTACAGAACTGCATCGACAGATGCCTTACTGGTCATAGCAGGAGAACCCCCGCTGGACCTGCTCATAAAGGAAAGAGTTGCAATTTTCGAAAGCAACGACACGGACAGAAAGACCAAAAAGATAGAGGCAAGAGAGCGTCTTTTGGAGGAATGGCAACGGCGCTGGCAAGCATCAGGGAAGGGCAGATGGACCTTCAGGCTAATTCCCAAAATAGCACCATGGCTTAACAGACAGCATGGAAACACGAACTACTTCCTGACGCAATTCCTTACGGGGCACGGCAGCTTTAGGGATTTCACTAGGAAGATAGGCAAAACAGAGGACGACGAATGTGTATACTGTGGCGAAGGTGACACAGCGGAGCACACAGTGTTCTACTGTCCACACTGGAAGCAGCAACGGGAAATATGCCAAGAGACACTTGGCATTGTATTAAACCCAGAGAACATAGTCAAAACAATGACAGATAGTAGAAACAACTTCGAGGCGATCAACCGAATGATCACACAAATACTAAGGGAAAAAGAAGAAAAGAAAGACTATTTGGTGAATGGCTGAGAGGAAAGCACTCCGAGACACATCCAGCAGCTTTTCCTGAAGAAATGCCGCAAGGTGGTTCCGGGAAAAGGAAAGAACCTGCTAAGAGTAGGGGAAGGGTTTTAGTGGGTCGGCCTAGCCGGAGTCTCACACTCCCTTGGAGCGCTAGAACACCAATGCTCCAGGGGGTACTCAGACACGTATTTCCAACCCCTACTATAAAAAAAAAAAAAAAAAAGAAAAAAAAGGGATAGTTTTGGTTAGTTTCGGTTGGTTTTGCTTCGTTCGGGTAAAAACTGGTTAATTAGGGTTAGTCTGGGTTAGTTTTGGTTAGTCTGGGATGGTTTTGCTTAGTATCAGTTAGTGAAAACACAAGCGCGCGTAGCACGCTTGTCTCTTTACTTTGCTTAATTAGGGTTAGTCTGGGTTAGTTTTGGTTAGATTCAATTAGTTTGGGTTGGTTTTGCTTAGTTTGGGTAATGAAGACACAGTGAGATCATTGGGGGCGAAGGAAAAATTATAGAAATTGACGAGGCGAAAATTGAGAAAAGAAAATATAATCGGGGACTATACAAAGCGATTCCACGTTTTTTGGAAAAATGCAGCGGCGCTTTCCCCATTAGTGCTTCATCCATTTCCATGTAAGTAATTTCAATAATTGATATTCCATGCACCTGCCCTGGGACATTTACCTACTTGAAAATCAAGAATGTTAGTCAAGTGTGACAACATTGCAAGTAAATTTTCATCATTAACGTCAAATTGGCAGAGTTTGCGTTTAAATGTCTTCCTAAATGGGCTCATTTATGATTTTTATTTTTCAATTTCTGGAGTCAAAAGTGTTTTGCGCAATATGTAACGTGTCACAAAACACTTCTAATACTGTCTTCTACACGTCACATAAAAATTTTTTGCAAAATTCGAAAAGTGCTCAAAGTAAATATTTACCGTTTCTTTTATCATCTCGTTGGCTTTCAATATTTTTAAAAACACATTTAGTACAAGACTATGGCAATGAACAAAAAATAAATAAATAAATAAATAATAATAATAATAATAATAATAATAATAATAATAATAATAAGCGTCTTTTATTTCGAAAATAACAAAATATTACAAAATAGATAAATCAAAAGAAATTAAAATTTACCGAAATAGGCGATATTTCGCTTAAAAGCTATTCTTACATATAACCTATTATTTTCAATAAAGTTACAAATATAATTGGCTGAGCAGCGATCACTAATACTAATAAAGAAGTAACAAAAAAAAAAAATACATAACAATTCTTAGGACAACTCTCATGTTGGATTATTCAATTATTTATTCACGAGCGGCAATCCGTTACTTTGCGCTCTAAATACACAAATAACCAATTTATAGATATTGCAATTCGATATTTTATCCTCAATAAATTTTTATAAAATATAAATATTTATAGTTATAAAAATAAGAAGCTGGATTATTACTTACATTTTCTTCGAACATCTTTTCGAATTCTTCTTTGTGTGCTTTTTTTGATAGCGTGATTTTTCGATATCACTTTATATGATAACAACTATTTTCTCTTGTCAGTACAAGTTCTCCATTAACAAAGTTTTTGATTTTACGAAACTTGATCAAATTGCAGCAAAAAGTGAAGGAGTGATCCCTAAATGGAATCACTCCTCCTGAAGAATCGCACACAAAACACGTGCACATTTTCAATGCATTAAAGAAACACGTGAAGTCTAAATTTTATAGTGGAACCGACATAGGAAAACACGCCGTTTCACCCAAAAGTCAATCGTCAATTGGAGGCTATTAACAGAGAAAAAATCACATCCAAAAATTTGACAGAATCGTCAAATTTGATGTTTCATGTTCCACCGCCATTCATGTTGAGTGATGAACTCCTTATTTTATGGACATAAATGTCAAAAATTTAAACAGACAGAGCGTTTAATATAGTGCTTGATCATGTTATGGACAATTATTAAACAATTTAATCTTTGTAATACAGATAAACTTTATTTTTAAAATAAAATACAAATTTAAATAAAATACAAGGAATAAAAAATGTTCTTTTTTAACAACTTTCAATAATTAAAGGCCATTTAAATAGTATTTTAAGCTTTGAAGTTGACCAATTAGTCACACGCACACGGACTAATGAAACAAATTTGGGACTTCTTAAGTGACGTTTCTTTGACAGGACGCATGTAAAAAACAAAAATGGTCCGCCCAAAAAGCCAAGCTCCGGGCCAATTCGGGGAAATTTCTGAGTTTTTTTCTATCATTAGCGCCACCTATAAGGGACGCATTTTTTGTCGGCCGACCAGGAAAATCTTAAATAAAACATTGTTGTCTTTAAAATAAAAATAGGCCGACCTGACAGTGCTGTCAGGGAGTCTAGTCATCAAAAATGCAATTTTGGAATTAGTCGGCCGAGTACTTCGGGCAGGGTGTGGTTCGGCCGACTTGACGATTTTCATCCTCTAGGGTGTATCTACCGATTGATCACGAAAAAACACGACAGTTATGTGACGGTACCTAGGCATCTCATTTCTCGGGACAATTAGCATAATTGTCAATTTCTGGTCAAGGTCAGCCTTGGCCGACCAAGGTTTCTTATTCGGCCCAACTAAACAATATTTTTTATCATGAAAAATCCTGACAGTTCAGACACCACACTATTATGACGGTCGCCTCTCGGACTATAAGTTATCGCCGTTTAGGTTGCAGGATTCGAGCAGAGCGAATATGGGGGGATAACATTCTAAATTACAATTCCTTTTATGTCACATCTTAAAATTCCAATTTAGACTGTCAAGTTGACAAGCGGGTGTGTCTAGTTAAACAGTAATCGGTGACATTTCGAAATTTCACTACGGGGTAGCTGGGTTTTCTTAACCCAGGTAAACCATCTATAAGGCTAGAGGAGCTTACTTTATTTTTCCCTAAAATAAAAGTATTGGCCTCAATTGCTGTTGTTATTTTGTTTGAATTGGAGAATCTAGAACTTGTGTGATAACTGTGTGCAGGTAGCGTAGACTACGACAGGTAATTATTTACTTATTCGATACAGTTTGTACTCGATTTCTTTTATATCCAAGTTTTTTTACTGTGCCCGTAACAACAACGATAGGGCTTTGCCAACAAAAGTAAACTGGGTGGCGTCCAACCTCGACTTTGACTTTAACCTATATTGATTTAATTTCATATCCACGTACACCATTTGGAACTTGTTTAGTGGAAAAAAAATAACATCGGACCAACCTAAGCTGAGCTAGCATAGGTGTTTTTCAGGCGGTGCTGGAAGGATTGATACGAAGCCTAGTGGTGCCCATATTTCAAGGTATTTTATTCGAATATGATATACTTAATTCTTAATTTTTCATTTGATAGCAATTTGTCGTCCAGCGCCATTTGCTGAATATAATATTGTCACGAATTGTATATTTTAGCTGTAGCTGTAGCTCTAGCGTGTAGGAGAGTAGCTCAGTTTTAGGAACGCACTGCGTCAAGTTGAGAAGAGATAATAAAGGAGACACATTGATAAAAACAATAACAAGTTTATTTACAAACAAACTTAACAACGGTTAGATTGTATACTAATAAAGGCGTGTTTAAGTTTATAGATCAATTAAAAGTTTACACTATACCCAAATATTAAATGCATGACTTCTCGAGGGAGGCTTAGTTCAAAGTTTTTCTAGAAAGCAACGTCACTTTTATTAATAAAGTTTATGGGAGCGGAGTTGTCTTTTATGTATGTGTTCGTTCTGATATTTATAAGGTAAGTCTTTCTGGTTTAAGTTTATCAAAGGTTGCTAAGGCACTTTCACTACTTTTTAAAAATCCCCAAAAACTATCCCTTTACTGGAAATTCTGATACTTCACTCGTAAATTCGACTCTCTCTACTTTTAGTAGCACCCAGATGCCGTATACCTGTGCATACGGGCATACGTCCAACCAGGTTAGGCAAGGATCTGATCGCCCTGTGCCTGTGCACAGGTGTTCACAGATATGGTGGTTATGGGATAGAACAACTAGAAGTGTACGCACCTGTGTGCTGTACCGCAGCTAGCCTGAGCGGAATTGAGAGACCCGAAAGCCTGATGAACTTGGGTTTGTCTGATGATGGCTGAAGATCATTAAGGATTAAAATCGCTCCCGTCGACCGCTCAAGTTGTTTATAATTAACAGTGAATGTTTATATAACATTTGTCAAGTTCAAGTTCAAACTTACGGCAGGGTGATATTTAATTAATGCTTTTAAGTAGTTCACAATATTTTATTTTAAATTAATAAAAGAATTTAGCAGTAGAGTTTTAAATTGATAACACATTATAAACGTGACAACGAAATATTTAAATGCTGATTGTTATAAAAAATGTTTACCCACCTTCTTTGACTTGCATTAGGCGTTCTTAGGATCACAGCCCCTTCCTCCTTATGATAATCTAACGTTCCTTTTGATAGTAAAATTTTCTTTTCCTTTAACCATGGGTACTGAGATCCCGTAAGTTTTTGCGCTTTAAACCTTTGATAGAATGTTGTTGTAACAGCCAATTTTGCCAAATTTAGGATTATAGATAATGCTTGAGTGTTTTCTGTAAATAAAATTTGTATTATTATTTTTTTTTTCAGGATAATGTTATTGTTTTCTTATATATTCAAATTGAAACCTAAGTTGTTATACGAAGTTACGTATGTATCGAGTGATTTGTCTAACTAATTAACTAAACCTTTCCAATTATTTGTCAAAATTGTAAAAAATCATATGTTTTTGACATGCCCAATGTAAACCCCACATACAGAGTGGTCGTAAAGTAAGGAATAAATTCATTATCTCGCAAACCACAATTTTTTTTTTTTAAAATCGCCGGGACCCGTCGATTTTGTTTTTCGATCGCGCAGATTCTGACATAAAATGTAGATATACAGGGTGTTCTAAATAAGAGTGACAGCATTTTTTTATTAAATGAAACCCCCTGTATATTATTGCATATTTGGATTTTGCGTTGAATTCTAGACATGTTTTATGAATAATGTCCTATACCTATCTCCAACTGTTTTTGAAATATTGACAGTTGAAAATCGACCATTTACCAAGTTTAACAGCTTGTGAAATCTAAACGGCTAAAGATAGAGCAAAATGGTTTGCACTTTCCTATCTTGGTTTTTCCTAAGCTAATTTGACACACCAGAGGTTAAGAAATTCCGGTTAAATGCAACCTCCGGTTAAATCTAATGGATAGCATTTGGAAAACTGAGTCATGACATCCCTATAAACCTTAAATGATAAGTCTTTAACACATGCATCCTGAGTGTCGCAACATATGGTCTTGAGACAAAGGCTTTAACCAAGAAGTACACCAATAACCTTACGACAATGCAAAGGGCCATGGAACGGGCAATGCTTGGTGTTAACTTACGAGATAAAATTCGTAACGAAGAAATAAGAAGAAGAACGAAGGTAGTGGACATAATACAGCGAATCGCTGACCTTAAGTGGCAATGGGTTGGGCATGTTGTCAGACTGAGTGTGGACAGATGGGTATCAAGGTTTGTACACTGGATACCACGGCAAACAGGGAGGGGTGTTGGCAGGCCACAGAGGAGATGGTTGGATGATGTTAAAAGAATAGCAGGAGGAAGATGGTACCATACAGCGAAAAACAGGACAGGATGGAAGCAAATGAAAGAGGCTTTTGTTCAGGAGTATACAGATAATGGCTGACAAAGAAGAAGAATAAACAATATACCTAGCTTTATATTTAAGATCGGAATTAACGTTTGGGTGTTTGCCGTTGCCGTTGGCGGCTTCATGTTTTCCACTAGGAATGGAAAGTCAGAATGTGCATTATGCAACTCGTCGGGGTAATGCACGTCCACTTCCAAAACGTACTCGGGTGAATCGTCATCGCTGACATCCATAATTATAATATTCAAATCTATTATTTCACGTTTTGATAACCACCTGTTCAAAAACCATTTGAACATGTTTTTAAATCTCGTAATTTAATTTGTATTATATTAACCTTCAACCCACTGTGTTTCGCATTCTAAAGAAATCAAAGAATGTCTCTTAAAAACCTCGACGATGCTCCTAGCGCTATCTCTTGGTACAACGTTTACTCATCTGCACCCGGCAGCATGATACAAGAAAACAGTTTTCTTTGTATCATGACTCGGTAAGTTCAACAGAAGCAGTCCTGCATCGAACTGCATAATTCGTGCTAGGCCAATCATCTCGATTTAGTTCGAAACCCAAGGCCGTGTCAGCTACAAGCAGAAACACATTCGGCGATTCGGCCAATCACCAGCGAAAACGGAACCAATCAGTTTAGCTTCTTTAAATTTCCGATCTATAGTAATCGAATTTTATAAAAACTAGTTAACATATTTCGACCAGATTTGTGTTAAAATTCATAAGTTTATTTTAGACAATCGCTGATGTTAAGTTTTATATAGCTTCTCTCTATTCACATTATTTGCCCTTTATGGAAGGGATATTTTCGGAGTGATGTAACTTCTCCCGCTAAAAGGAGAGGAGACAACGCATTCTAGTTGATGTAGTTCTCACGCTCTAGAAAAGAATAGCTTCTCGACCCCCAACCAAGCAAGCCGCGCTGAGTGCGCGCTCCCGGTGGCATGGCCGCCCAATTTCTCAAGATTCACTCTCAAACGGCATTTGAGGTACTCTGCCATTGCGACATCTCGTCGTAGTCGTCTTTCAATGACTTGTTCCGGGCGCTTTTCCTAGCAAGTCAAGATTCATCTCCGTGGCTATGAACTCACGTATGCATATCGTTCATAGTTTCACTCTCAAAGGCCTACAAGTAAAGGGCATTTATTGGCTCCCGGCCAACTCCGGCAAAAGTAAGACGCTATAGTAAGCGTTCCCTGTGGCACTCGGTCATGTAAGTAAACTCAATCGTTTACAGTCGGTCAATATTATCTCTGCTTTATTATAATATAAAGCTTCCCATATGTGCTATTTCCACTACGCGGGGTTTAGCCTTAGCGTGTTTTAGAATCCATTGTAGCGTGTATAAAAAACGCATTCCCACAAAACAAGTTTGTTGGGGAAACACCCCAACACGTGTATAACTTTCGTTTTTCACCGGATAGTTTGGGTTAGTTCGTGATAACACCCTGCATGTATGTAGTATGAATGAGCCAGAATAGATCCACGAATAACCATAATTATAATATTCAATTAACCCCAGGTAAACAGAAATTTATGCATTTCATTTAAATCAGCCTATGTCAGTTCTTCACGACCCAACCTGGATGGACGATCCCTTAGTTCGAACCGGTACACCAGTACTGTCAGTATAATAGATTACAATATAGCAACTTTTCACTCGTAAAGGAAAACGTTTGTAATCGTTTTCAATTTAATGTATCCTTGTCTCAGTATGTGTTGTGTGAACAACCACATGTCAAATAAAGAAATAAAACAGTTTCTACCCTTTCAATCTCAAATGAATTCGGTATGTGCCACGGCCCACTTTTTATTATGTGGGTTTGCCGCTAGGAGGCCAGCTAGAAGCTCGAAGAAATTAGTTCAGTCCGTGCTCTGCTAACACTCCACATTGCTAGATCGGTCCCGTCACTGCGCTCTAGCAAGTGCACCCTCTGGCCAAAGGTCAAATTCCTTTTGGGCCAATTTCTCTTGTATGCACAGATATTTGTAGAATATCTAGTGTACCTTAGTAACCTTTGTTCACACTTGGACAAAGACCTCATTTGGGCAGTTTAACCCAATTCCTCGAAGCCAGAAAGATAGCGTCCCCTTTGGAAAATTGAACATAAGATGGCGGATTGACATTCCTGGTCTAATAATTTCTGCAAGCAAGGTGAAAGCGGGATGTTATGGTTTCCGTAAAACAAACAAAAGTTAAATTGAAAAGTAACTAATAAAATTTCTCCCTGTTTTTGAAGATACAGGTAAAAAGTTCAAGGGTACGATGTGTGAACGATTCTAAGTTGGAGATCTACAAGCATTAAAATAAGAAAGATATAAACTCAGTTTTAAATTAAACAATCAAGACTTTTTAGTAGATATTAATAATTAAGAACCTTTTGTAATATTAGTTGTATGTTTGAATGAACGAATGCTTGCAATTATTCTAAGAATATTGTACATATA
>MU195535.1:2437-15400 GCA_016904865.1 Pissodes strobi
ATATATATAGGAAACCAACAACAACAGATGCAATAATTCATAAAGGCTCTAACCAATCTTGGCAAGTAACGCTTTTCATAGTCTCATCCATAGACTTTTCAGCTTTCCCCGAGGCGCGTTTCCAAAACGAAGTATCCATTATCAAACAGATTGCAATTAATAACGGTTTGATTGACAAATTAATAAAGAAAAAGCAGAAGAACATTTTAACTAAATAATTTTATAACCCTACATTAGAATTAGAAAAGGAGCCGTTTAAATTTATCAATTATATTCCGAAAATTACAGATAAAATTTCAAGAAAATTAAATAAAGTTGGCTGTAAAACAATTCAGGTTAATAAGAATAATCTAGGGAGAAGACTAATAAACAATAAAGACAAAATTGACAAACAATCTAAATCTGGTGTTTACAAAATAAATTGTGTTAACTGTGAAGCTGTATACGTAGGACAAACTGGTCGAAACTTAAATATTAGGATTAAAGAACACAAAAAATCGATTTTACATAATATCAAAAACTGTGGCATAGCAAAACATTGTATAGAAAATAACCATTTTATAGATACGAATAATGTCAAACTTTTACACACGGAAACAAAAAGCAAAAGGTTGATCCTTTTGGAGTACCTAGAAATCCAAAAGTCACAAAAAGCAGACACTGACTGACCTGCTCTTTAAACACCTGCATAATTGACAGTGCAATAAAAACAAAATACCGTCAGGCGGCTTAGTAGGGTATAGCAATTTTAGATTTTAGTATACAACTACTCTTGATAAAGGCCTCATCCAGCCGAAACATATGTAGAGAAAAATATCTCATTAAATTATTTTGAAACATCTAAAAGAAGTGTACTAATTATAACTCACATTATTATGTAACGATGTTTCACAAGGATCCTACCGCCGAAACTATTCATTGTATGAAGTACCATTACTTCAAAATTATTCAAACGATCAGTTGACTATTGCTGCACGTAAAATTTTTGAAATGGTTGGTCAAAAAGTGCTTCAATGGTATTTAAAGACATTTCATATAGATCCCACAACTGCGCAACGCAATCATCAAGTCTAATTCAAAACCCGATAAAGTATACTGGAGAGGAAGCTCTTGCACTTTTTGTAGACGGTCGGTTTAAAAAAAACATATTCTCTGATGCAGCAAGGAGAAAAAGCTAGAAATGCCAATATTTATCCAAACTATAACATTATCCTGGATGCGAGAAAGAAGTGTTACCCCTCTGAGGATCAAATAACTGCTACAGATGTAAGTGCCGAGGTTCAGAGTCAAGGACTTGTTGGCCATACAGCAAGGAGAATTATGGAAGCACAATTTCAACTCTTTAATAGACATCGTCCTTAAGCCGCTGACACATTGGAACGAAGGTTTCCATTCGTTCGCATTGCGAAGGATTCGTCTCTATTCGTTTGCAGGTGTGGACGGTCATTTCCCTACGGCCGTTTCCCGTCGCCTGTCGGTAAATTAAACAGATCAAAAGGAAATGCCTTGCCGCGAATGCAGAAATGTTGTAGTGCGGACGCGTATAAAAAAGAATATCAGTCAGCTTAAAACCGCTAAAACATTGGAACATTGCCGTCCGTTCGCATTGGTTTGCGTTGATACCCGCTCGCTGGAAATATTCCTCAAGGCCTGCCACACTTGAACGAATGACCTGAAATATTTGCATCGACTTCGATCCATGAATTCGCGTCCTTAAAGAAAACTGATATTCTTTTTTATACGCGCCCAGACTATAACATTTCTGCATTCGCGGTAAGGCATTTCCTTTTAAACTTTTTAATTTACCGACAGGAGGCGGCGGGAAACGTTCGTTCGCATTGCTAACCCTTCGCGGCCATTCGCGTCCTCATAAAATCGCTGAAAATGACCGTCCACACCTGCGAACGAATGGGGGTGAATCCTCAGCAATGGGAACGAATGGAAACCTTCGTTCCGATGTGTCAGCGGCATTACATACAAATAGGGTTGTGATGGGAGTGCGGAACATTGTACCTACAAGCAAGAACTCAGTCGAGTAGAGGAAGGAGATTCAAAAACCGACTCTATTTTATTCTTAGTTTGTCTTGTTTCATTACAAATGAGGTCTAACAACCTTATAGCTTGGCAAAATGCACGTCCTTTATCAACAGGGGTCTGTAGGCCCAGAAAACTCATATTTGTCAAGAAAACGCCAGCATTGAGACGATATGAGATAGAAAATATCAAAAACCAAATACCAAAATTCAACCAACAACTTGTCAGTTTAAAGATTTAAAAGTATCAATTATAATTTTAAGTTAACAGTGATCGACAGAAAAACTTTTGGAGTAACAAGCAACTCATCCACCCAAATTTTTAGAATTTGTGGAGCCATACCGAAAATAATGAATGATCTTGGAAGGATTGCATTACTTACATCAAATACCGATATGTTCGAGTCCGGTATCTTAAATCTCTGCGTGAACCAGATATCTGGAATGTTGTCTACATGTATGCTACACTTGACTTAAAAAAAAAATTACAGATAAAAATCGAAAGCGACAAAAGACAAATGAAGGAGAAAAAAGGATATATTATTCGAAGATTAAAAAATTAATTATCTCTTGTAGTTGACATTCATAAACAAGGCTATGGAAGTACTAACGATGGGAATAAGGCTCGTAAATTTTTCCGTGAGTATTCTTCTGTTTCCATAACTGGCCTCAACAAAAAATTCATTAAACACCACGTAATATTAACAACACTATCATGTGGATATGAAAATCATTGTAGCGTTAGTGTTAAAATGTTCGTTAATCTGTACCCTTGATGTTACAGGCCTGAAAATCTCCATCGTATACTAATTCACGGTCCTGATATAATTACAAGCGCTTCACTCCAACAACACCTCTACAAAAGGACTAAGTGCTCACAAAATTTTAGCTCGTGACGTCGTGCATGTAGGCCTTTGCTATTTGAAGCGAAGATGTAGGAGGGGGTCTTGCGGGTGGAAGAGTAATAGCGATCGAGGCGCAATTGGTTGCAACGCTGCCAGACTACTACGATCGTAGCGAATATTAGGATGCCTATATATAAAAAATGTATCTATTACATTACAATTTCTCCAATATTGTAAAAAACATATTTCCATAAGATGTTCTTTCCTCTTTTTATAATGTGGTATTTCGTAATTTATTTATTTATTTATCGAGAGTCTACTGTACTTTCCTTATAGAACCGACAACAGCGCAAACAAAACAAACGATCAATTTGTGAATTTGCCGTACCTAATGGCTACCTTAATCGGTAATTAGTATTATTTTGTTGCATATTTGGGAGATCGGAACTATTTATGTGCTTTTAAGTGCGTGAAACTTGTATCTAATATTTCGTTGTATATTCAGGTATATAATTTATATTGTTAGGCGGATTTATAAAAACGTAAAACTATATATTTTGGATTTAAAGACCTGTTTCTCGTCTGTTTGTGTACGGCAGAGTTTATAAGTTTTTGTTCGTGTTTTTTACGGGGAGTGACACCATCGCCATTCCTATGTAGTTACCACGGGATGTGGCCAATCAAACCCCATCATCCTCCCCCCGACTGGAGAACACCAAAGTACAAAGTCTGAAGCTGATCAATGGCAGTATGTGACAGGCGGTGCTTCATTATATTAGCAGGTAGGAAGGTTAAACTGCAGCAGTTTGATTGCGGGGAGAGACGCTCCCGTCATTCCGAGTTGCCACGGGATGTGGCCCTTAAAATCCCATCGTCCTCCTCCAGGCTGGAGAACACCAAAGTACAAAGTCCGGAGCTGATCACTGGGGAGTGATCCAACAAACCCCATTCTCACCCCTTTCAGACTAGGGACCACCAGAGAAATAAGTCTTAGGCCGATGCTTCCAGTGGAAGCGACCCTAGGTGGTAGATGCATAATTGTATGTTTTTCTCTCGTTTTCGGGTAGTTTTGTGGTAACCGATACTTAGTGGTATTATGCTTCAAAAGTGTTGATTTCCTGGCTGTAATTGAAACTATAAAAATGGGCCTACAGTTCATGTTTTCGGTTTTCCAAGGGACATAAGTTTACCACAAAAATGGCGACAAGCTATACCTGATATGAATTATGTTTTCTTAGGGAAATTTCAACAGACCCTATTTCTATGTATTTTTTTAGTTTCGCAGTTTTGGCCTTACTAATGTTAATAAGTTCTATGAGCTACCTGATTATGACCCAGATAAAAATTGCTCTCAACAAGACTTTTACCAAATTTAAACTTTATTGTCTCAAATTTTAATAAATGATGATCACTTTCAGGTTATCAAAGATGTATTGCCGTTAATTATATATTTAGGTGGCTTTAATGTTTAAAGAAACTAAAATGTGACAACTGTAAACAAAAATTAGTATATGACGAGCAACTTATTGTTAAGGACAATTTTGATCTCATCAAAAAATTAAATTGTGGAGGACAAGTTATAAATGTTGTATCTAGAAACTTGTAATAAAAGTTCGTTCATGTTCACTTAATTTTGGAATATTGTATTAAACAAAAACATGTCTGACATATCGATGGACGCGATAATCATAATGGAAAAGACGTTTTAAAAAATACTTCTCAAAAGTATTTTCAATACCCTCCTAAAATATTATTGCGCTAAAAATAGCGACCATTAAAAAAAATTGGGCTAGTCTTCTAGTAACGTATGTATTTAAAGTTTTGGAAAAAAAAAACAACAAAAAAAATCTTAAAAACATTATTTTTCAACAATATTTAAAACTTAAATTAGTACTACAATAAAAGAAATAAAAACCCGCCTTAACGAACTGCCAAAGGTCCGTGGTTCTCAATCTTTTTTATAATTTTTTTTTTATGAATTAGCAGTTACCTTTAAATGGAAACACGTCATTGATTGCAAGGTATGCTGTTATTGCGGGCGCGTGCGTATTATTTGCTGCCGGAAATCGAACCGTTATTATTAACTTAATAATTGCATCAAAGCCACTGTTTAAAAGTTAAAAAGAACTCGGCTTCTATTAGTTTTGCTTTCCGGAATTGACAGTAATAAACCCAGAATATTCGTTAATATCAGCCTGTTAAGTTATAGACGATTGGGAGTGACTGATTATGCTCCGAGATATGCGTGGCTTCTAATTTTGCCTTTTTTATTCTAAAATGCTAAAATATTTAATTTTGATTTTTAACATTATGCATTAAATTAACTAAATTTCAATTGCAAATAGGGAAAGGCCGGATCGAAAAGGCCACTTACGTCTAGCTCCTGCGCAATCATGTGCAGTTGCGTTTTATGATCAGCTGTTTGCGACGTATCAAGGGAGGGAGAAGTTAAAGGAGTACTGTTAACTTCGCGCATGGCCCAATTATATCGCAATTTTTTGTAACTGATTTTCAGTGTATACCGTGGACATTTCCGTCTTTTCCGAAATTTTAAATTGTTTCTTTGTCTTTGAAGTGTTCTTTGTATGGTTGAATGACCCGAACTTTCGACAAGATGTGCCCACTTTATGCTTTGCACTTTGCACCACTCTATTTTCACGTGCTTCATCCAAAACCATAGGTCTGCCACTTTTAGGCAAGATTAAGCAAGGTATGCCTTGTTCTCATTCAGCAATTGTCCGATATATAGTTGTTTTGGAAATATTCTCATTCCGAAAAATTCTCACATTTACTCGTTCGGTTACCCGTCCAACAAGCTTGTAAATACTTTTACGAATTTTAAGTTTGTATGACATGTTGAAATTTTTTTTGACACTAATGTGTATTGACATATTATTGTCGTTTAGCAACAATAATTTATAAACAGTGGTAACCTGATGTAGCTCACAATAAAAATATAAACTAAGTTTTACAAATTCCCAAAACTTCAGGTACATACGTTACTCGAGACACTAATGTGTAAACATATTCTATATCGACATCATCGATAGGAAAACCTAATGCCACCTTAGCCTGTATACAGGGTGTCTTAAATACCGTGTGCCACTATTGCTATCTCCGAAACGGTAAGTGCTACGAGGTCGGTTAAATTAGAGAAAATTTGTTTTTTTTTATGCCCATTCAGAATTCGTCTACGGTGTCTTCAAATTCCTGTTAATTTCTAAGATACAGGGTGATTTATGAAAAATGCCTAAAAATATTTTGTCGATTATTACAAAAACTGTTCATTTTCAAGACACAGTTTAAATTCAAAAGTTTTATAGTTTTTTCCGCTCAACAATATGGTCTCTTCAAATTTCACCTCCGGCGTTTCGTGTTCGGGCCACCATCATCAGCATAATTTTCTTAAATACGGACCTGGATTTTTTATTTCAGATTTTAAGAGCTACTGATGTCCTAAAACTAACGACGTATCGCACTTACCCGAAAAAATACTTTCTACACTTTTTATTTAATTCCTACCAATATTCTCGTTTTTTGTCTCTGTCTAACACATTAACACAACTGAATTTTTCGAATGAGCCAGATACGTCATTGGTTTTGGGGCATCAAAAGCTCCTAAAATCTGAAATAAAAAATACAGGTATTTAAGAAAATTAAGTTGAATATGGTGGCCCGAACACGAAACACCGGAGGTGAAATTTGAAGACACCATATTGTAGAGCGGAAAAAACTATAAATCTTTCGAATTGTGTTTCGAAAATGAACAGTTTTTGTAATAATCGACGAAATATTTTTAGGAATTTTTCATAAATCAGGGTGATGTAGAAACTAACAGGAATTTGACGACAGCGTAGACGGATTCTGAATGGGTATCAAGAAACGCAACTTTTCTCTAATTTAACCGACCTCGTAGCACTTACCGTTTCGGAAATAGCAAAAGCAGACAACCTGTATAGGCAACTACTTATTTGGAATTGGTTGCCTATATTGTGGCGTTAGAAAGGACACGTTTTATACTAACGGTTACAGACAGCCTGCAAAACACATTCCCGTCACAGATACCGCCTGACGTGCGTTGTTTAATGTTTACATTTGTAACGTTTGCATTAGAATGTCTAATATTACACTTCACGCATAGCCCTCCGCTCACTTCGCTCGCTACAGGGGCGCAAAAACAAAAACTAACCAAAACTAAACCAAGGCATGCCCAAAATCAAGAAAAGAATTTTTTACAAATATAACCTCAAAAAAATAAAAGCGAGCGAAGCCCGGGTAAAAGCTAAAAGTGTCCTATGTCCTTTACTATACTCTTGAAAATAGCTGTACAAAATTTCTTGATGATCGGTTAAGTAGTTTACGCAAGGAAAATAGAATTAAAACTAACCTTAAAAATCAACGCGAGTGAAGCCGCGGGTGTCCTATGTATTTTACTATACTCTTGCAAATATTTGTACAAAATTTCATGATGATTGGTTTAGTAGTTTATGCATGAAAGCGTAAGAAACAAACAAACACATTCGCATTTATAATATTAGTGATTCGCATTTATAATATTTAGTTAAGATTCTTTAATAATACTTACTGGCAACTTCAATCGGAGTGGATTAATTCACTACACAAATTCGACACGAAAATCTAATGCCACCAGGAATAACATCAACCTATGGACACAGCTTATTCACTACCAGCTTGTCATCTTGGGGCGGCATCCTCTGGTTTGAGAAAGTCAGTAATCAAATTTTGCAAATTTTAGAAGAGGGCTATGACTCAATATTGTTTTAAATGTCTGGGCATCTGAATAATACTTCTGACAGTTCGTTTAATTTAAAATATGTTTTTTTATCGTCGAAAGTCCGTTTAAAAACTATTTTAAATTGCAAAATTGTATAAAAATCCGAAATTTTAAATTCAACCCTCTATTAAAAAAACTTGTGCTATGGATCCAACTACACTGCGAATATAATATAATGAAAATCTAATACCGCCCTAGCGGCTAGCTTTTTAGGAGCGCCATTTGAGTCGTTGCATTCGCGGCCGTCCTGGATTAGCTTGCTTTTCAATGCGCGTAGGCTCTAATGTCACATTGGTTTACACATTCCTTCCCCACATTTCCGTCCCATTTGCCAAAATTTACCCTCATACCGCCGCGTAAGATGTTTACACACCAAAAATATTGAGTGAGTCTGCTAGTACTCGAGACACTGATGTGTAAACATATGTCCTATATCGACTCCATGGACATGAAAAACTAATACCGCCCTAGAGGTTAGTTCTTTAGAAGCGCCACTTGAGTCGTTGCAATCGCGGCCGTCCTTGGCGGCCGCTCTGGATTAGCGTGCTCCTGAATGCGCTAGAGTTATGATGTCACATCGGTTTACTCATTTCCGTCCCATTTGCCGAGATTTACCCTCATACCGCCGCGTAAGATGTTTACACATCAAAAAAGAAATAAAAAAACTCGATACATTAACGAAATAGGCCATTATACCTATAGTCGACGTAAATTAGCAATAACAATGCCATCTAAGAGAAATAATTTATAATGTTTTGAAAATTTGAGTACAGAGTCTTAATACACATCCAATTATAGGTCAAAAGAGTTCCCACCCCTCAGGAGGGTGCTTCATCCCCTTTTGCTTCAAAAACCACCCCCTAATGGTACCTCCTGCTAGTTTTTTAAATTTTTCTCGAAAACTGTTGCCCTGACGAGAAAAATTAATAGAGCTTAAATAACTCTTTATAAAATTCTGCATCATTTATGTTCTATACTTTTTTACCTACATTCTTGCAGGGACCTTCTTTTCCGTCGTGGCAAGGCTTTATGGATGCTGTAACACACAGTTTACCTTATACTAAATCTAAAATCATTGCATTGCCCTTTCTTAATGAACCACCTTCAAAGTATAACACAATATTCAGTGTTTTAAAATATGCCGCAGAGGACACCAAAAAGTTGGGTCAAACTTCTTGTGTTGTGACGTTCGATCAGCCACTTTATATTAAAGCTAGGGACATTGTTGCCCCTGTGAATTCTGGAGAATTGTCAAACGTTATTGTTAGATTGGGCGGTTTTCATTTATTAATGTCATATTGAGGCGCCATCGGTTATGTTATGAACAACAGCGGACTGTCCGATTTGTGGTCTATAGTTTACGGAGCAGCATCAGTACCTCACGTGGTTTCTGGACATGCATATGCTTGAGCTATAAGAGCACATTTGCTAACATATTCAGCTCTCTCTATGATAATGCTTGAAGAGATGCCAATAGACGAGGTTGAAAAAAATTACCTGCAACAACTACTTACAAATTTTTCTGAAAATCCAACTTCTTTTACGACAATTGAAAATGATCCAGTCTTTGAGAAAGTTAAACTTTACCTGTCATCGCATATCAATCCTTTACGAGAGCCAGGCAAAACCGCTCAGTTATGGTTACATTATCATGAGATGGTAACAATTACAATGCATTTCATTCAAGCTGAACGGATGGGAAATTGGAAACTGCATCTAGATTGTGTAAGAGCTATGCTGCCAATTTTCCATGCAAGTGGGCATTTTCCATACGCCAAGTCATGTCACCTATATCTTCAAGATATGGACTCCCTGGAACAGAGGATGACATCCAAAGAATACCACCAATTTACAAGCGAAGGTTTTTTTACAATTAGACACTCTGAAAAGCACTGGTGTGGCGTATGGTCAGATATGACTATCGAGCAAACGATCATGAAAAATATGAAGAGCGTTGGTTGTTTTACCCATGGAAGGGTATAACAAAATTGGGCGCCATTTTATAACTAATTGGTGTTGCATCTGCATTACAAAGTGGGCAACACCAATTAGTTACAAGTAGCGCCCAACTAATTAATTAAAATAATTAAATAACTTTTTGTTATAAATTGGCGACCCAACGTGTTTTTATTCTAATAATAAAATTGAGGTGGTTTCCTTTGTTGGTTTATCTTGCGATAAATCTTTGTAAGCTGGTACTCAGGTGTATTTCTAATTTCTTGGTCTTTGCAAACTATTTATCTTCTTTATTTAGGAAATATTTATAAATGCCAAATTTCCATTATTGTTTGACATATTTACTTTTGATATTGCCTTATATTTTTGATATTGCCTTACCGTATATTTCACATTTATTTTCGAAATTGCTTTGCCTTATATTTTAAATTTATCTTCGGAATATAGTACCGAATACTTTAGCTTATATTTCATATTTGTTTTTGATACTACCTTGCCTTATATTTTGCCAAACTGTTTTACCGGGTGTATGGGGAATGTAACGAAAAAATATATTCCGTTACACTTAAGGTCTGATATTTCAAATTAATTTTCGAGAGTACCTTACCATATATTGACGTAGTATTTACTTTGGAATTTTACCTTGAACTTTGTTTTCTTTGCAAATTAATTATAAAAGAATGTCTTGCCTTTTGCTTGAATATAATTAATTTTGAGTTAATGAAGATAATAATAGCTTTATTGCCTGTGCAAATTAATTATACATAGATGCCTTGCCGTTTGCTTTCTGATGTGTATGATGTAATTTTGAGTTCGATGAAGATAATTGTTTATATCCATTTATGTATCTAAACTGCTGGCCATTTGCTTTCGAGCAACAAAAAATTTGCCTAAATTTAAAACTAAATATGTTCTTAACCAGACATGATAACGATCTCTGGTTTTTAATGGTTAATAGATCTGTCCCTTAAGAGAAAATTTCCAATGTTTGATTTTTGTAAACTGTCAATAAAGTTTATATACAGGGTGTCAAAGAAGGCGATGATTTTTGCTCCAATTTCAATAGCATGTAACTTTCATAATAATTTCTTTAAATTTTGTCACTGTACATCAATTGAATCACTAGTCCATAGCAAAGAAAGTGGTCTGTCAAATTTTTGATATCTGCTATATTTTAGTAGATACAGATTTTTTTTTTAAATCTTGTTTTTTTCAACTTTTTGGTAGTTAGACCATACTGTGCGTTGTATTGTGCAAACTTTGTAAGTGATTACTATACCTTACGAGAAGCTTTTTTATGTTCAGTACAAAAATTGTACCTAAATGTAGTTACGTGCAGTGGCGTACGTTATGTGCAGTGGCGTTTATGAGTATCTCACAATTGTTCACGATTGTTTTGTATTGGAAAGTACTTGCTTGCAAAATCAAACTAGTGATATTTAATTTTAAGGGTTTTGAAAACAAGTTTAATTTTAGGGATAGTGCTGTATTAGAAATAAATCAATACAATTTTTCCAAAAATTAAATTACAAAATTATAAATTTTTAAATTTTTTTTTAGACACACTGTAAAATATACATGTAGATGCAGTGCAATATTAAAAAATAAAAAATAAGGATAAAACTTGCTTAATCTAGAGGCGAGTCCTTTCCAATACCAAACAATCGGAAAAACTGTGAGATACTAATAAACCATAGTATAAGCTGATTATAAGTACGCCACTGGACATCAGAACATTTAGGTACAATTTTTTTACTGAACATAAAAAAGCTTTTCGTAAGGTATAATGATAATCACTTATAAAACTTGCGCGATATAACGCACAGTGGGGTCAAGCTACCAAACAGTTGAAAAAATCAACTTTTTACAAAAAAATCAATATCTCTTAAAATATAGCAGATATCAAAAATTTGACAAACTGCTTTCTTTGCTATGGACCAGTGATTCAATTGACGTACAGTGACAAAATTTAAAAAAATTATTGTGAAAGTTACATGCTATTGAAATTGGAGCAAAAATCACCGTCTTCTTTCACACCCTGTATATAATATTTTTTGAAAGTTTAAAAAAATCTAACATTGAAAAGCTTTTCCTAAGGGATAAGTCTATCAATCATTAAAAACCGTAGGTCGATATCATGTCTGGTTAACAAAATATTTAGTTTTAAATTTAGACGAAACTTTCCTTGCTCGAAAGCAAATGGCCAGCAGTTTATATACGTTATCTTGCCTTTTGCGTTAGCGTATGATATTTTTCCGGATTTGATGTACCTATATACGTTATCTTGCCTTTTGCGTTAACGTATGCTATCTTTTCGGAATTGATGGATGTAATTATCTCTACTCATTTATCGTGCTTAGCGTTATCTTGCCTTTTGCGTTAACGTATTGTACGTTGTGCAGTAAATTAAAGTTATTTCCAAGGTTCCATATCTACATGATCTCGGAAATTGAAATATCAGTGATTTGAAAGCATTTTTTTTCTGACAGTGACTCTAAGGAATGTGTTGATGAATGAACCTCTCAAAATTTTAGCAAATTATTGTTGTCGTTTAAATTATCTTATTGTTATTTTAAATGCTTATGTTATTATTTATTATCTAAAGAGGAAAGTATTAATGACTAGATTTTTAGAGTTGTAGCAACTTATTGTTATCATTTAAATTATCTTATGCTAAATTACCTTATCGGTGGTATAGTTTTCTTACACCATACACGTTAACGATACAATGGGTTAGTGGTGGGCTCAATTTTACTCTGCCTTTCCAGTTTTTTTTGATGGCTTACTCCGGGTAATATTTTTTTTTCCGGAAATATCTAACTTAATAGATCAGAAGTTAAAGATTCAAAGTGTGAGAGACTTTGTTTATATTTCTTGTTAACGGAACTGGGCTTTGGAGTGCATTTTTAATTAATGACCCAGTAAACCTATTTTCTTTTCCTTTTTTCCAATACCTTCCCTTGATTTCTGCTCGGTGAACTAGACTTTGATCAGCGCAGTTTGTGATTTAGTTATCGAACAGCTCTTATTGGTGCTAGGCCTTTGACGCGCACTTATTGTAGGTGACCTAGTGGAATAAGTGAAAAATAATCTTTTCCTAATATTAAGCTTTAGATTAACGTTAATTCCTAAACAGGGAATTATTTTGGTTTCAATTTTTGTCTAATAATTTCAAGAATTAAGTATAAAAGTGACTCTCGAAAATTTTCAATTTTTTTTCCAATTTTTAAATTTTTGAAAAGTTTGATAACACGTTAACAAACTTTTCTTACCGGGTTAATGGGGAATGTAACGGAATATATGTTAAATATAATGTTATGAAATATTTGTCTAT
>JAEQML010072633.1:0-15400 GCA_016904865.1 Pissodes strobi
CTATTATCATTAAGAGGACTTATGCAGAAGGGCATCCCAGGGCAAATTTACTCATAACTAATATTGTTGAATATGTTGCCGGTCTATATGGACTGGGAAAATGTTTTAATTTATTTATCGATTTCCCTTCAATTCTAAATTGCTGCAACTGATTATTCATTCCGTCATCAAACGAACAACGTAAAATGAAGTATGATGAATACTTTTTTTACGTTCTCAGTTTAAAAGCTTAAAATACTTTTGGTTAACGTTTTGATGGAAGATAACAAAAAGCTTAAAAAGTGTAAGAGAATTCCAAATAATGTTAATACATATGTACTAATAACCTGTGGATTGTAAATGCATTACAAATTAAATATTTGAGTGTAGTTATTGAATGTCAACTTAATTTCTCATTATATGTAGCTGTATAAAAATTAGAGGTAGGATTTTTACAGGGACATCTAAAATTTTAGTACCATTAACATAATTATGTATCCTCATAAGAATTGTGTTCCTTTGCTATTTTTTTAAACGCAGATGTCTATAGACTCCAGTTGTTAACTAAGTAAATCAATAGGAACTTCTTTGTTCTCTGCATCTTAGCGTTAGAAGGAACTGGGAGTGAATAATCTCAAATCGATAAAAAACTTTAATTTCGATAATTAAAACTTAGATATTTAATGAAATAAAGAAATAAAATATGTCAATGCGTAAGCTAAAACGAGCTGTCGCCGAGCGTATAAATTAGGCCCTAGCTCAAATGCCGGAGAGTAGGGTGCGGGTTGATTTATTTAATGCGCCACGTATTGAACTCGTTTTAGCTAAAGCTTCGCGACAAAATAAGTGAATACCAAATATTCGTTATTTATTACTATCAGGCAAATGGATCGATAAAACAATAAAAATAAATTAGAAAATTAGACTAAATATATATTCCGGCAATTTATCAGTAATAATTACGGAAAAAATAAATACCCAGAAAGTAATCAAAAATTAAAGTCGGTATAAAGCAAGTACCTATCCAAATTAACCGAAAATCAAAGTCGGTGAGAACCAGTACTCAAAAATAACTAAAGTAAACGATGAACAAATTCTCGAATATTAATCAAAGGTAAGTCAAGAACTATTCAATTCCTGAGCGCAAAATAAGAAAGAAAGAAACAGGTACTTACTATAATGGGCCTTTCCTTCAGAGCCACAATAAAAAAAATCAATTAAATGAAACAGGTAAATAAACAAACAACTGTTTTATTATCTAATAATAAAATATCACAGATGGTCAGGAGGGAGAAAAAAATTAAGTTGATGAAAATTTCAGTAGTCAACTCTGTTGGTTACACTGTATTCTTAAAGGTAGGATGAAATAATTTACACGCTTACTCTAAACAAATACCGAAATATTTAATTATAATTGATGACGATCGCTCAAAACATTAATAAAAAGAACGTCAGTAAAATATGTTGAAAGCAAGCGATACTGCGAATAACTTCTCGTTATAGGTAAGGTCAAAGCGCTCGAGTAATCATCTAATTCGGAATAATTTACGCAACTCGAATCATGATCCGTCACAGCAGTATAGCTAACTAACTATGGTTATTCGGTTCAGTTAAGTTATGTTGGCAATATATAAATAAACTAGTTAAACCTGGTGTTATTATAGTCACCAATTAATCGCAGACCGTAATATATGGCCATTTACTCCACGGTCAAATTAACGGTAGGACACAGATATTAAACAATCTGTTCGAGTAAAGAAAATATCAATGGCCGCAATAAAAGAAAATAATTAAAAATTACGCAAAGTCTACTAGGAAACTAGTAGTGATCTGATCTACGGTTATGCAACGTAAGCCAGAAATCGTGAAAATTGAGAACAATAATAAACTAGTTCGACCTATAACGTCAGTCAATTAACAGTTAAAAAAACATTCGATCCAAAATCTGATTTACTCTAGATCTATCTGAATTTTAAAATTTGATTAAATAAAAGCCAGCATTTTAGGCTCGTCAAAATTGCTCAAAAACTCAAAGTTCGTTTGAGAGAATATTTGAGAATTTAATTAAATAAAGTTCATTTAAAAGAAATTTCAGAATTTAACTAAAATTAAATCAGGTATTTTAGGCTCGACAAGATTGCCCAAAAATTCAAAGTTCGTTCAAACGAAAATTTTAATGACTAAATGTTGCCTTAATTAAGGAGAAGGAGGTTAAAATGTTATTCTTTGTTCGAAAACAAAGATAAAAAAAAATAAAAGTTAGAGATCGGAGTTAACTACACAAATTTGCCGCAACATAGATGATTGAAAAAAAATGGAAATTGCTCACTTGGCCGATGAGTAATTCCTCAGGCAGCTTCCAGAAAGAACTACTCACGGTAGGAAGTAGACTTCCTTGACAGGCGAAGGACTGCAAGGCTCTATACCGGTGGTACGCTAGACAGGCGTAGCCAAGGAACACTGTGTCGCAAACGATGCTTGTAGATAACAAAGAACAACTCGACGGTAGCAATAGACCTCACAGTAGAAGTAAACCCAACGGTAGTCGTAGACTCAACGGTAGTCGTTGACCCAACAGTAGTCGTAGACCCAATGGCATTCCCCTGTGTAGGGGGGTAGCCAGTTGCTTAACGCTAGACGGCTTTCAGTTATACTAGTGGGCTTCTTGCAAAGCAGCACTCAAATCCCGCACAGAGCAGTTTCAGATACCAACACTTACGAAAAGATAAGGCACAACTAAAGACTGAAACTGTTAAAATGACCCGGTCAGAAAAATCCCATTAGCAGGTGAAAATCACAGTTGTTTCCATCCGGCGTCTAAAAAGAGTCACCCAAGTGACCGAAAACCGAAGAGCAGCAAGCCGCACGAACATTCCCACCTCAAAAAAAACTCGCCCAACCAATGAATATCCAGCATGGTTGTTCACATGTTCCTTACAATAATTCATCCAAGGGATTTAAACGATAAAAACCTGAGATTTTGATGCACAGGCATCCTCAAAAAAAACTACCCAGAGTACCCAAAGGCGCATTGTCATTAAGTCACTTCAATTAATAGAATTCCCAATTATTCATAGACAATTAAAATAAATGCGTTCGACGCTCAATCCCATCAGCCAATCCCAAAACAGTATGCTGCGGAGCCGGAAACAAAGATTTCTACCATCGACTTATCTTCAGGCGCTAAATTCAATTTGTTGAAAATCGAATGGTTTCGCAGCGCGGTCTTATTAAAATTTCTCGATCGAAAGAACGACGAAGCCAGGTCCTCCGGCATAGCTACGAAGGCTTTCCCGTTATTACCCACGAATGCGTTCGGAAGCATGTGAAGGGTGACAAATTTTAGGGTGATTTACGCATCGATACACGCCGGACAAAACGGCCTTTGACAAGTTAGTTAACCTAAGTTTGGACTAAATTATAAACGGTCCGAAGAAAAAGGCGCCTCGGGGTGTAACCCGCCCCTTCTTTATTTACCAACGTTATATATCTCAATCACAGATTTTGTAACGTTACATTTTCGTTTTTAGATTTTCGTAACACGTTCATCAGCTTACTCTCCAGATACAGCGCAGCGCACCTAAGGAAGTGTTACTTCAATATTGTTAAGAATATCTGACTCAATTGATATTCAATTTTCCAGGACAATATGCATGCAAAAAAAAATCGTTATAATGATAAAATTATAAATGTTTTTCAAACAAGATATAGACTAGCCATGCTCATTATCTTCCAATTTTATTTAATTAGTTGCACCTCATATTAGAAGAAATTGAGTGTGAATAAAGATAAGTTATGAAAATTCAAGATTAAAGATGCGTAGGCAAAAACGGTCTGTCTTCGAAGCATGGAAATTAGACTCCAGCTCAAATATTGGAAAATATTTATTTATTTATAAAGCTCCACCGACATGTATACAGCACAAGTCAGAAAATCTCCAAGTTATGATATGGAACCCACTTTGGCTTAGACTTCGCAATGCAATAATTTATGAATAATATAAACAACGGTAAACGCCTAAAATGTATTAATAAAGAAACAAGTGTGCTTGTGGACCAAAAGTTAAATTTAATTCGCTGGTGTTTTAGATATAGGACACATAACTCTATTTCTTTCCTTTATTTACGTTATATCTCTCTTTCTACTTCCCTTCGCGTCGCCTGTCTCTACCAACGCTATATCTCCCTCCCTACTTGCAATCGCCTCGCGACTTGTCACAGATTTTGTAACGCATTAGACATTTTGTAACGTTTTCGTAATGCCAGTGCAACGCGCGCAAAGAAGTTTCATTTGAAAATAAAGAATAAAACCAGATGGTAAATCAATCCAAGACAAAAATAAAACAAAGTCATTCAATAATTAAGCCCAATAAATTCAAATCAATTATGCTTGAAGTGCTAGAAGATATTGAATGAAGCAGATAGATACTGAATAGAAAATCCGTTTATTACCATAAAATTGGCGAAATGATTTGGCTTATTACGTTGAAAAAAAGCTTTGATTTAAAAACAATTTAAATAGATATAAATTAAGTAGCAATCATGAAGTACATATGAAAAACAAACATAATCTTTCACTACCTGGTTTGCTGATCTGATCGATGTAACTTATGGGTTGCCCTCGAGGCAACTCCCAGTAGAAAACGTACATGATGACATGATGAGATGAACTGGACTTAAAGAAGGACTCTTCTGTGTCTACTAGTCGGACAACACGAAGGTCTTCTTAGGTCCAAGTAGGTAGGAGAGAAGGTAAGGCTCCTCACGTAACAAAAAAACTTCCTCAGTGAAATGAGGGCTCTGCGTGTAATCGAAAAAAACGGTAAAACGGTAACATTTTTAAGGATTTTCCTTAAAATCCTGAGCATTAATTATTTACAGGTACAGAACAAAAATTAAATATCAAACAAAATTTAACCAGCCAATCCATATGAACCACGTGCTCTATATTACACAACTGCAAAGGTTTTGCGTAACTTGCGGTAGACATATTCTAAAAAATCAAGTCCAAGTGTTTCAGTGAATATGTTCCTCGAAATAATGACGTCAAACGGATCTAACACCATTCATTTTTCTCCATCCAACCACGTTGTACTGCCACACAGACCGACATGCCATATACCGCATCCGTAATCTTAAATATTAGTAGACAGCAAGCAGTCTCAAAAGCAAATCTTCATAAATCATAAATTGATAATATACTAATCGAAGGACCATTTCTAGTTGGTAATACGCCGTACTAATAGAACGCGGCTTACTATAACTACAGACGCAAGACAAAATATCAAGTCAAAACGTCAGAGATATAAAAAATATTAATCTAGAAAAATGTCATATTGTCACGAATAGTTTAGGTGGTTGTCGCGTTTTTAAAAATAATAATTTCTCAGAGAAGAGCCGCGTCGCGATTAGTACAATGCCGGGGTCTTAATGCTTCCCTTAATTTACGACTGTATGTTGGGTAAGAAGAGGTATGGTTTATGGGTCTTTGTTTACTGTCTTATAATTATAGTTTTTTTTAAGAGTTGAGTTTTATTTAAAAGCACTAAAATATTTCACTAAACTTTTTAACTGATTATTTAGACATTTGTCTTTCTCAGAAATCTGACAAACTTCTCGATTTAACTTTACTACGGTGATGGTTGTGAAACCCCTGGTCCTAGCAGTCGTTAAATGACTAACCGGTACCAGGTTTGGTACGGAATAAAGGAGTAGAACCTGAAGCAGCCGTATAGCTGACTTTAGGAGCGCATAGAACCCGGAGGCAGCTGTATAGCTAACATGGGAGCTGGTTGTGGTGAGAACAAAGTCTAAAGAACTGAAGGTTCGGTAGCGTATTTATATAATAAAAACTGCTGATCATTGCTTGCTTAAGGTTGAAAGTCGCTCCCGTTGATTGCTCGCGTTGTTTATAGTTTGCCTTTAATGTTTATATAACAATCTCCAAGTTCAAGTTCAAACTGAGGACAGGGTGATATTTCTTTAGTAGCTTATGCAATTTAGTAGATTACAATATTAAAGAAAATTTACAGAAAATGCAATAGTATGGCATCTTAGGATGAAATATGGCAACAATTAACTTCCACTAGGTACTAAAAAGAACTGACAGCAAGGTAAAGTTAACTGTTCAAAAATGGCATATCATAAATTTATTTTGGTTGTTGTTCTATCTTTTTACAATTTAAAAGCCCTAAAAAACACCATTGATGCCTTTTAGAAAAATTAAAAATCCAACCAATCTAAAGGAAGAAATACAAAGTTATTTCGAACTGCTAAGATATAGAAAATAGCGCAAAACAAATCATCTAGGATTCCAATCAACATGGTCTAGTTACCTCAAGAAATAGAAGTAAAACGCGTAAAAGTAGGAACACAACTATAAAACCATCAAAGTACAAAAATATTAAATGGGGTCAGCTTATTGACAGGCTGTCCTCATAACAAAATTGGAGCTTGGGCTCCTCAAACTTCTTTAACACCAAACACTTACTTTTAGATAAGGCAAACACATGTATGGCCCCTTCTCCCTTTCCGGAGGATAACGAAATAAAGTATAATGTCAGAACAACAAAGATGTTCAATTTACTACTAATAGACGAGAACGAAAATAGCTTGATATTCATCGTAATTAATGGGAGAAGTATTACTATACTATGTAATTATATAATTCCCATGTGCACTTTATTTTGATAGTTAATCGATATTTAAAGACCCTCATCTCGAAATGAACAAAAAACACGAGTAACTTCTCGACTTCAAATACAAAATGAAAAGTTAAATTTAACTTTAATTAGTGAATAGATATATGGTAATTTTCTGACAGTTACAGACTACTTTGTAGTATATTATTTTGTTAACATCGTATTTAGCATGTAAGTGTTTTATTTTTCTAAATATTAAAATTTAAAATTAAATTTGTGAATAAGAAAAAAATATTTCCCTTTATTTCATGAAGGTCAATGGCTACTTGGATTTCAAATCACATCTCTTTATTTATCTTCAAGAAATGTGGAAATATGGGTTTAATAATTTTATTTTGAGCATAGCCTGTAGGCTTAGACCAGCTAAAGCAGGGAAGATTACGCCGAGGATTAAATTTTTTTATTTCATTACCTTTATTAATTTTTATATTTCGTTATTTTTTGATAAGAAGCCTTTTTGTTTTTTCCTCGGTAAGTAAACAAAATTGTCATAAAACGAATTTTGCTGGTTTTTCATCTTAAATTTTTTTGGAGCAAACAGCAAAAAAAATTGTAAAAAAATTATTTGAAATAATTCTAAAGTTACCTAAATTATATTCCTAGACTCTTTTGAGTACTGTTCTACAGAAAAACGAAAAATGTTTTAATTTGTAAGTTTTCCATATCCTACCAAAATACAAAAAGGTATTTCTTTCGATATTCGATATTTTCATTTGCGTTAAATATACAGGGTTTTGTCCAATCTGTCAACATATTCATACAAGTTCTTTTTTTAAGTTGATTTAAAAAAGTGAAAAATGCTAAAATAATTATTGAAGAAATTGAATTTACTTTTGAAGATCTTATTAGTGACGATGAAAATGTATTGAATACTGTTGCTGCCCCAGGACGACCGAAAGTAATGGATTACTAGGTAGGACTTTTTTAAAATGGATTTATAATTTTCTAGCAGATTATTCAGTCGATCTTAGATATTAGACATGGAAAATAGGCCCGGCCCATCCTACTATCAGTAAGTTGATTGTATAGACTTTGTAGGCTGATTTACTATTCAGCATAAAATACAGCAGGACATTGCGAATGACTGTAGATCATTCTGGTAATATGTGAGGAACAAGCAAGGCTCTAATCCCATTCCACGTGGTATGCACCTAAATAACAATGAGTACATTTATGGTGGAGACATTGTAAATGCTTTTGCTTTGCATTTTGACTCGGTTTATGAGAAAGATCCTGACATTCTTCAGAACTTGGAACGTTGTGGTTCCTATCAGGTTATCAGCTTTGACTGTGTAAGTTGCGATGACGTTTGTGAGGTTGTCAAAAAGCTTAAGTTAAATAGAGCTATTGGGCCAGACAATATACCTGTTTATGTTATCAAGGGACTAATAGGTTTTTTTTGCTGAACCTTTAAGGATTTTATTTAATAAATCATCTACATTCCCAGACTTGTGGAAAGAAGTTAAAATATGTCCGGTTTTTGAAAAAGGAGACCCATAGCTATTTTATCAGTTCCAGCTAAAGTGTTCGAGTCAATAATTTATAAACATCTTTATAGCTCTCTACACAGAAGGGTATTTGAATTTCAACACTGCTTTATGGGCAAGAGATCAACTGTTACAAATCTGACTAATATTACTCAATATCTGAATCTCTAAATAATAATAAATCACAAGTAGACGTAGTCTATACAGACTTTGCAAGGGCGTTTGACAAGGTATCATACAATATTATTTTGAATAAGCTTTATGATGAGTTTGGACTGCATTCAAGGCTGGTAATGTTTTTTTAATCGTATTTGCATGGCCGAAAGCAACATGTTGAGGTAACGGGGTTATTCTTCAGACAACAGTGGTGTCCCACAGGACTCTAATCTGGGTCCCTTGCTTTTTGTGTTGTTTATTAATAGTTTGATGGGGGTGGTAGAACGTTGTAGTGCCTTAATGTTTGCGAAAGACTTAAAACTGTATTCGGTTATCTAAAGTAGCGGTGACTGTTAGATACTTCAAGATAACTTGGAACGACTGGTGGAGTGGTCTACCAGTAATAGACTTATTTTCAATATTGATGTGTTATATACTCACATTCACCAGAAGGAAAAGTATAATACCATTCAATTATCATATGATTACAAATTTACTAACGCGAGTGGAGGAAATGAGGGATCTTGGATACTTCTTTGACCCCAGATTACATTTAGGGACCATATATTGTGCATTACGAACAAGGCATGTAGTAGATATGGTTTTATTGTTAGAAACTGTAGAAATTTTGTAATTGTACAATGCATTAGACAGCTCTATACTTCATATGTCAGGAGTATTCTGGAGTATGCTGCTGTTATTTGGAGCCCCTGCTATGGGAATCATAAGCACAGCATTGAGAGGGTGCAACATGAGTTTTTGAGATATGTATCCTATAAGGAAACAAGATTTTATTGTTTCAATATTTGCAAGAATGAACTTATGGAAAAGTATAATTTGACCAACTTGGAAAATCGTAGAAATATTTCCTCTCTTATATTTTTGTACAAGCTTTTGCATGATAATATCGATGATACTGCGTTACTATCAAAAATTAAGTATTATATACCATCATATAGAACAAGAAATTCCTTAACTTTTTACTTGGAATCTGCCAATATGAATAACTTTCTGAATGCACCCCTCAATGTTATGTGCGGATTGTACAATGAGAACCAGACAAAATGTGATATATTTCGTGTAAATCTGAAACAGTTTAAATCTACCATTTTCTAGATATTTTATGTATTCTCTTTTACTTTTTTGCTTTTGTTTGTGTATACATAATTTGTTTGTAATGGTCTCTTTAAATTAGTTTAAGCTTCCTACTCTGTAATAGGGTTCTGCTGAATCTGTTGAATTTGTATTAAATAAATAAATAAATAAATAAATAAATAATGAAGTAATGTTTTATAAATCACTGCGTAAGTCCCTTAACTCAGCTTTTATTGTCACTTGGGTTCTATGCAACGAAAGTTGTAAAAGTGGGCATTAGTAAAGCTTTTGTGCAGATAAGATAGATCTCTAACTTAAAGATGAAGTTATACATTTTATTGAGCATTCTTCATTCAAGGTTTAATCTGTTTTTAACTTTAAAATAAAAATCTTGCTGCCAAAATGTATTAGGTACTTAAAACAATGCATTTGCTAAAAGCTGACGATTAGAAATACTCCCCGTAGAACAATAACTTCAGAAAAGTTTAAGAATTAATTAGGAGCATTAAAAACTAGGAATCCGATTTAAAATATTGGTTCCAGTATTCAATTCTTAATTAACTAGAAGTGGCTAATTAATTTGTTACTCCTCTATTTAGGTTAGAATATCCTATTTCCGAATTGAATAATTCCTGACTGTGTTTAACTTTCTTTGCAAGAAGAGAAAAATACCCTTGAAAACTTTACTAATTAAAATCCACGAACTCTGTCGAACATTAAAACAATCAGATGATGCGTTTAATGATTTTAATTAAATTGTTGTTAGCTCAATTAGTAGTTGACCATTTTGAAAAGCTTAAATCGATGACACCTAAATATGGTATTATTGAAATATCTCTCTTATTCGGTAGATAACGGCAACGAAAATTCCATCGAAAGAGAAAATCAGTTAGAAATTTGTTCTGCAAATATTCAAGTCTTGTAACAGGCTACGATTTCATATTATACAAAAACCTGGTTTCTGACGGAATGGCGAAGGATCAAAATAAAAATTTACGAGGTCGATCAGAGTCGACTAAAATTGATCTATTTCTGGAGCGAAAATAATCAAACATCATATTATTTATTAAAGTAGACTACAAAAATTAGATAATCACCACAATAGGACTAGTATTGGAAAAGCATGGAACCCAATCCATTAAACTAGGTATTCTAAAGCAAATAGTTCATATTTATGTCTTGATATATCAAATGCACATGCTTTCTTTTGAACGAATTAACTTTACACACACGATATATTGTTGCAGCTGGAACCACAAAGCTTCGTTGTATATTGGTATTTTCCCCTTGGTTTTGTCCTATTATGCTGTATTTCTAAATGGAGAAAGAAACCCTTCTTCTAATCGTTTGGCTTGCTTTCATTATTTCAGTTCGATAATACACCTTGATGGCCATCTACTGTTTGCGACCTTGTTAATTATGGTTTTTAATTGCTGATTCGAAGTATTTTGGAATCAAGAATATATTTTCGCCTTTCTTGGAGGGTTGTGTCTAAAATAAAACAACAGTGATAGATTGTTTACAGATTAGCCGAGTAATTGGAGTTTGGACATGCCGAGTTATATTTTAAGGTTATTTAGGGATATAACACTGTAATTATAACTTACTTTTTGTATACTTGATGGTCATTCTGTGGTAATTTTCTCGTTGATTTATACTTGATAATATATTGTTTTGCTTAGGTGATTGCGGAATATTTTCATTTTGGGAATGAAACATTGACGTTTGTTAGAAGTATGTCATGTCACTCCGGTTTTAAACCATAGACTACACGACCGGTGGAAAGCGCATCGGATCCCTCCGTCGATATCGACTCGAGAACCACTCTAATTCGCGTTGAATTTATTGTAGGATTTAGCTATCATACGCTTGAATTTGCTGATTATATCAATATTTAGCCCTCTAGGCTTGCATATTGACGCAGTGTTACACGGACTCTCCATTATTAAAGTTCGATAATATTTCAGCTCGGAGTAGATTCTACCGACGCGAACGAAAATTGGTCTATGTTTCACTTAGTCTGTGGAGGGTAATTTTGGCGGTATAAGTGACAGCTTTCTGGACAAGCGCGTGGTCTTCACGGTCGACACGGTTGCCAAGCCTTGTTTGGCATAATGCTATTAGTGGCGCGTGTTGATTGTAATTTTTGACTGCCGCATAACGCGTGGGTTATATATTCCCACCAAGCATATAAAAGTAGATTCTAACTGATTTAAATCATTTCGATAATGAGTCGCTTTAGCGCTTGTTTTGGCGAATCCGGTAGTATGACATCATAACTTTCTAGTACTTTGTCACAAATAGGGACGGTTCTGGCAACACAGTATGTTGAGCCGGCGCGATGTTAATTCCGCTAGCCTCGTCATTTCGGAGCAAGCCAATTTAGTCTTTATGTGATCTTGAAGGAACCAGTAGGTTTCAGTGCCGAGCTCTCGAAATTGGGAATTTTCGTTGAAATACTGATATTTAGTGTGAAATATACAGTGCCCTAGTTGGGGGAGTATTCAACGAAGCCCTTGAGCAGGATTGTGGTCGTCGATGGTTTCTCGTCTGATGGATGATTGTAGATGAAGGAAGATTTGTAGATTCGACCACCTGCACCCACGTTTGGGGATTTGATTTTCGAGAGCTGCCACACGCTTGAACCCCGTTTAACATCTAAAGGTATGTTGTTTGAGTAATTTTGATACAGATATTGTTTTGATATGTTATTTGTTGAGGTTCCGTACCTGTTTCCTTCATATTTTGGCTTGATCACCGTGCTAATTTGCCCTATTTGTTTCAGGGGTTTTTCCGTTTTTCTGTTCCTGTTTTCTGTTTTTCCGGATTTTTGGATTATTGGTTTTTATGGGCCTTCCATTGTCCTCTTACGTTCCGGTTTCCTACCTGGGTTTCGAGACTGCATACTGAGACTCCTCGACAACACGTGGTTTCGGAGTAACCATCAATTGACTGCGTGTCTCGCTGTCTGATTCAAGCCTCAACGCATACGGAGTGTGTCTCCTCGACCTTGACGCTCCAGTGATTCGACAAACACCTAGATCCTGGATGAACTCACTGTTGGCTTGATAACGTATCAGATAAGTCGTAAGTTAGGATATTATATAGTGTATTTTGGGACTTTTATTTTATTTCATTTTATTATTGTGTTTTATTTGATTGGTGATTTAGGGCGAATTAAATTGAATTTTCGGATGCATTTGCTTAATGAAAGTATTGATGGTATGACTTGATTTAAAATATAGTTACCTTCAACTTATTTGGGAGTAACGAATTAATCTCAATAGTTAGCATAGGGGTATTGGATTATCCAGCTAATCCGGATAGTTTTGGCGTGTTATTAATTCATTTCAGCGTAGTCTTGTTCGCGTGTTTTACTCTTTTTTCAGCGTCGTATAATATAAATATTATTTTTGGAACTGTTCGCATATAAGCATAACGTATCGACGCGTAATCATATAGGTTTACCTCTGGTACGGATACTATTTAATAGGTGAATATTTTACTTACATGAATCTAGTACATTAATTTGAACTAGCACGTTAACTTCTCGCTTATTGATTAGAGTTATTTAGAGTGTAGAAGTAGAAGAAGTTATCATATTTTTGTACCGCATAGGTTGAAAACACCAATCAAGGGCATGTAAACGACACGTGATCACGTATTCGTATTTATAGGGCGCCGTAGTTATAACATAAAGTACTATTTAACATTAAACCGTTACTTTTAATATTCCATCTTTAGCAAACATTTATATATTAATTGTCATAGCTACATATACAAGAAATTCTTCTTGTAGCAATTATTTTTCTTATTTAATTCAAAAGTATAGTCACCAATACGGAATATACACTTGTTATTTTTGTTTAATTGGGGTGATATTTCTTTTTGTTTCCCCTTCCAAGTTTTTCAATAGGTTACAGCAGGGAGGAGAGCAATTCGTGGTTATTGGTCGAATCTCACTGAAGATCCAGCATCAGGGCATGGCGATAAGTTAACCGCGTGGCGCTCAGGCATTATAACTCACCACGACCCTTCTCCACTGTCTAAAAGCTGGGGGCCGCCATTGTTCCTGCACTAAAGGCTGTACCACCGATTGTGAACTTGGAGATTTTTGTGAAGTTGGAGATTATTGTAAACTTGTATATTTATGTAAATTAGGTTTGTATTTGTTTGGGAACTGAGCGTTACAGTCTATTTGCATTGCAAGAACAAATTAATGATAGGTCCATCCCATTATTGGCCACTACCAAAGTTATTGAAATTTACTACTTAATTATACATTCACAAGATAGCTTTGTTATCGATGATCTAGTTTCGTCATCTTTGGCCATTTTACGAAAGCCTAAGTGTTTTTTGATGGGCACGATCATTTTCCCAGTCATTTTGGAAAAAATGGGGTATTTAGTGTGTATCGATATTGTCTGCAACAAATGATCAAAAATAGGAAAGTTCAGTGCTATTTTCTCCCATCTGAATTGTTTTTGTCAAAATGGCCAACTTACCTTAGAAGTATGGATGTATTTACAATTAAATTTGATGGCTGCTAATCAATATCTCATATTTTGCAGTAATGACCTGAAAAATTGCGCAGCTTAAGTACAAGTAAAGATAGTATACTGCAGCAACTCTGTCAATATTGAAATTTGGCTGTTATTATTCGGATTAGGTAGTCGGTAATTTAGACTGACCGATTGAGCGTGACGTATTTAGAAGGTCTTGTTATTCTTGAGCGAACGCACATTCTGATTTAGATAGCCCATTACTACCTATTGTTGGTACAGGGTCTCCAGTTATATGGGATTTGCATATATTGAATATGCTAAAAAAGAAACATCTACTAGATTTCTAATTTAATGGATAGACCATTATTTGCCGAAGTTAATAAGGTTTAGTAACATTAATTTTACAATAAATAATAAAAACTATGCGTGAGAGAAAATCAGCCGAACAATGTTTTCTCTTTAACACATATTCATCTTATAACACTCTGTCTGTAATATTCTTCGGCTACTTGTAAAAATAACTTTATTGAACATATGCATATGAAATTAGCAGAAAACAATGCATCTATAATCTATAAATTATTTTAAATATATTCAGAGACGCACGTTATAAATTTAAAATTTATCATAGCTCCTCCATTGCAATTTTTACCATTGTAAAGTTTATATGCGTGTTCGTGAATAGACTCTTTTTATAATCTTTGAGCTAACAAGATAGAGCCATCGTATATAAATAAACTGGATTAAATAGTATCGATTTTACTGTTTATATTATAACAATGCGGCAACAATAATTTTGAATATCAAGATAATTGATAATTAATAATTTCAATATAAGAAATGTAATTTGTCAAAGACTACTTTAACCTTTTTTTGGAATATTCAAATGAGTATGTGTATCCGAATGCTTTTCTCCGTTTATATTTACGTACCTCATGCGACATAAAACCATCTAGCAAACCGAAATCCCTACGTCAAGACCCAGCTTTGTGTGATATATTTTATTTCTGCAACCTCTTTGAAAACGGTCTATATTGCACTAGAATAAAAATATCTTTAAAATGTATGTGTCACCTATTTTAACTCCAAGAGACTGGAAAATATTGATTTTAAATGTTTACTCTGGTGTTGACGGATGTCACAAATCAGGCATATAGATAGATATATACCGTGCAAATTAGAAAATAGCGTTTTGAATTAAAATTAATCCATTGTTGTTGAATTGAATTACTAGAATTTTATCTCGTGTTTTAAAGAAGCATATATGATTTCCTACATCTATTCCTATATTTGAAAGTGAAAGTATGTGGACCGACACATCGTTTTTTTTTGCATAAATCATTTAGAATGCATATCTTTTTACAGTTTTCCATTTGACGTAAACCTGGAGACAATAAAGATATACATATTTTAGCATTGAAAATATTATTATTTGTGTAATATCAGCTGATGCACCCATAGATCATTTTTACGAGCAG
>JAEQML010072634.1:0-15399 GCA_016904865.1 Pissodes strobi
TTTCCATTAGACCACGGCCTAACAGCCCGGAAACTACTTGTATTTATTATTTTGAAATATCTAAAAGCAGTGTACTAATTATTTCTAGTATTATTATTCAACGATGTTTCACAAGGATCCTACCGCAGAAACTATTCATTGCTTAAATGTAAATACAACTAGTCAGTTAATTAGAGTAAAAGTAACGTAATATAAACTGTACACTGTTCCAGCACTATGTTCCTTAAACATAATTTCAGTGTATATTCTAAAATGAAAAAGAGATCCAATTCTACCCTGTTAGCACTTCTCACAATTCTATTAATAGCCGTATGTTCTCCGTAGCAAGTTCTATGGTGTTGAAGGACGAAATTTTTTTACGAGGAGGAACGTAAAGGCTTAGTTCACTGAGCAGTTTTGGGCAATCAACAGAACCACGCACAATTTTATATGCCATAACCAGATCAGCATTCCTGCTAACACACAGAGACTGCATACCGAGATCATGTTCAAGCTGCATGTAATTGATGCTTTGGGATGGTATACCCTTCATAAAAGCAATGTATCTAATAAACCTCTGTACATATTTAATCTTATCTATGTGTTTTTGAAAGAATGGAGACCAAACAGTAGTCGAACATTCAAGTTGAGGTCTAACCAGTGATACGTACAATTGCTTAACAGAATTCACATCCCTGAAATCTCTAGTATTTCTCTTGATAAAGCCCAGTATTCTGAGTGCCTTTTTACAACAGTTACAACAATATTCAAGTGCAGTTTATTGATATTGCACCAACCGTGAAATCTGTCAAGGTCTTCGTGCAATTTAAGCCTACTGTCATCATCAGACTGAGCCAAATATATTTTCAGAACATCCGCCAAAAGTATATAACTCCTAAATAGAAATGGTACAAGATATGCTCCTTGGGGAACGCCAGATGTCACTCTGATAATGTCTGATGTACTGCTGTTCAGCCTGACAATCTGTACCCTGTCAGACAAATATGATTTCATCCATTCCAACAATGTTCCGTGTATACCAGCATCAAAGAGTTTTCCCGATAATATTCCATGAGAGAGGAAAGTGATAAGTTAAAAAGTAGCCAAAGTGGTGAAAAGCAGTATGTTTCAAAAATATGGCAGTCAAACCATCAGGCCCAGGACCCTTGCTCAAGTCAATACCAAAAAGTCGGATCATAAATTTCATCAATCCCAATGTGAAACGAGCCAATATTTACACTCGAGCAGACAAACATATCCCTCTCCCGAGCAGTCCCTCCAACACCACAGTCCGAGCTTGCGTATACAGATGCAAAATGTTGAGCAAACATGTTTGCAATATCATTTGCATCGGAGGTTAGAATATTGCCCGACTTCATAATCCCCAGGATACCCTGATCTTTATTTTTGTTTTGAATGTAAGACCAACAAAATTTTGGGTCGAGATATACTTTGCTCAACACTGCAAATGTAAGAGTTATAACACTGTTTAGGCCGTTCCTTAAATATATGTCTGAGATCACTAAATATGTTATAATCATCCACTGATCTAGTTATCTTGTACTTTCTATGAACTTCTTTTTTCTTAAAAATACTATGTTTAAGGTCGTCGGTAAACCAGATAGGAAACTTAAAATTATTCCTTACAACAATCGTCGGAACACGAATATCAATACAGACATTTAAAATTTCGTAAAATCTAGAAACAGCAACATTAACATCACAGTAGTTGTCACAGGTTTTAAGGCTAATCAATAGGGCTGGATGGTGACTGTCACATGGAGTCAAGCTAAAATCATCCCATACAAACACAGATCTACCACTATCCGAAAAAATAAAGTCCAGAAACACTCTGTCAGCATTAGGAACCGTATTAATCTGGCTTAAATTAAGAAAGGAGACAGTCTCAAGCAAAACCTCCGCCGCTGCACTAGGATTTCTTACCAGATAACCAAGTTCTTCGTTCTTATACATACACACACTGGATTTTTCTGGCCTTCTCAGTTCTGCTAGTTATATTAATAGGCACAGTTAGTGATATGTACGTAGAAGTAAATTTGTAATGTCAATGCTTCTAAAGAAATCGTATTTTCAGAAGGACAATTTGATATTTGAGTTTGTCGTGCAGCAACACTGGGAAGTATCAATTTTATATTTAATTCGTCAGAAACACGTTTGGCTTTTTAGAAAATGGTAATAAACAGCTAAGACATTGTCCTAGTGTGACTAAAAATTTCCGATTAATTTTGCTATGTGGCCTCGGCGATCGCTTATTGATTTCATGTCCGTGTTTACTTGCTGAAGCTGATTGCATACTGGGCTGCCATCACTAGTTGTGACAACTACAATATTGAGGATTTGTTGGCTTGATGCATTGTCTGATAGTTCTTTTGGAGCTCCGACTATAATAGAAAAGTTGATTGATAACATAACTCGGTATCCGACTGGCACAGTTACAGAATGACGCCATGAAGTTTCTATTCGTTATTGATCAATTTTTTGACGCCATAAGACAGTTTTTGGGGGACCGTTCAAAACCTTTCATTGCATAAGTTCATTCTGTTTAATATCTTAGAAGTGTAGGCAACACGTTCTAGATTGTTGTGGAGGATTCATCTTTTTCTATCAAATATTTACCTTTAACTACATCTCAGTCTTAAATATACGGGAAATAGTTGAATTTGACACCACAATAGAACCTCGTCTGTTCTGGTCCCATGGTATAAATTGCGGAAGTGCTGATCCTAACGAAGCTTAAAAAACAAACCTAAAAAACCTTGACAAACGTGACACCGTTGTCAAAACCGGGAAATATAAAAGCGATAGTGATTAGTAATAACATTAAAAAGATCGTGCTTTTTTTCAAGCTTTGAATTTGACTTTAATAATCTTAGAAATGTTCATCAAAGAACCAATATTCGAGTTGGATTTTAGTATCGACTCTCTTAGATAGCCACTACGGTTTTGCTACGTACATACACTCAGGATGAACCTAAAAATTGTATATTATTAACCAAGGTTTAGGCAAACACTAGGTCATAATAGTTGCCTAAATCATGATAAATATAATATTTTTTTACCAATACATGAACCGTATTTTTTTGTTATTATTAAAACATGAATTATATACATTTTATAAGATTGCTGATTTTTTCATTATTTCAATCAAGTTACCTTTGTTTGGAAATCTTGCAATATTATTTGTTGCTATGCTTGGTAACTGTCAATGTGTGTTGATTTTTACATGTCAAGTCTCTATTATTGACCGTGGTCAATAATGAAGACAAACACTGAAATATTTTGACAAGAAGTAAAGAAAAAATCGGGCAATAATTATTAATATTAAAGCTTGTAGTAGCAAAATAATTATGATAAGAAAATAACTAGAATTACTCGATAACTTAAGGTGTAATTCTAAGCACGTCAATTTTGAAGAACTTCTCGAAACATTCTGTAGAATTGTGAAAGTATGTACCACAGACAAGAGTTGTAGGCGGCTGGTTGGTCTATAAGGCAATAGCACACTATGTGCTAATGTTGGCAACAATTCACTTTGGGACATTATTTTTATACGATAATATTTTTCTGTTTATTGAGGCGGTATTTCTTTTTAATGTGGGACTAGTGTTTAGATATGTTCACGAAAGGCGATGTCGTGTGGAGAAAAAGAGAGTTTTCTATATACAGTGATTCGCAGCTTAAATGATACAGTCGCTATTTAAAAAAAAAACTAGCTTTCCTGAGTGGTTCAATATTTATATTAACAAGACGACATATTGAAAAACTTAGAACGAGTCTTCTAAAAATTTCTAAATTAAGTTTTTTTCTCAAATATGCCGCACTTAAATAATAACAAATATTTAAATTATGTGCAATTTTAATGTCACAGCTTAAATTATGCAAACCGCAAAATTACCTAAATGAATAAGGAAAACAAATTCCACGAATTGAGAAGCGGCCGGTAATATTTTCTCGTACCTCCCTCATTGGCAATTACAGCCTTAATCGTCTAGGCATTGATTCGACCAAATTCGTAGTGTATTTTGGGGAAATTGATGTGATCCAAGTTTTCGTATTTTTTACTCTCAATTGATTTTCGTTTGATATTGGGACACTATTTACTTCATTTTTTAATGTCAACTAAATATTTTCAATTAAATTCAAATCTGGCCACTGGGCTGGTGTTTTAATAACATTTGGGCAATTATATATAAAGCAACCAATTACGTATCATGATAAAACTGATACTATTATCGAATTTCTTTGCGATGTTGACTTAATGCATCCAAACACATATATTGGTTCATATTCCTTTCAATACTTACTTCTGCAGACGACATATAGCCTCATAACATCACACCTCCTCCGCCGTGCTTTATCTTTGCTTGCATGTTCCTGAGCAAACTCTAACCTTATACGTGCCGATTTCCTGGCTAATAAAAGGTTTGTTTCAAGCAGTTCGACCATGAAAATTAAACTGTCCACATCATTTCGCAATTTTGGCGCACTCTATTGGGACTAATTGCTATTTCTCTTACAGTCCCTCTTTCCTCACGTTTGTTGAAGATCTTACTCAAGCAAGTAAGTCAACCTTGATTTATTCTCAACTCTATTTTCATTTCGGTAATGTTCAGTTATGTGCTGAATAGTTGAGGAACATTTATTTACCATTTTGGATATGTTTCTAAGCCTATATCCATTTCTGTAGTGAGAAATAATTAAATTTCTTTCAATAATCGTAGTTCGACGATCCGTTCTTAAACAATTTCGTTTTACTGTCCAAAACACTGCTTTGAAACGTCAAACTAAATAAAAAACAATTGTAATAAGAAGCTAATGCAACGCCTAAATATTTATTGTTATTTAACTATGGCATATTTGACGCAAAAACTTAATTTAGACATTTTTAGAAGACTCCTATTACTATTTATTTTCAGTTTGTTGTTATGTCAAAACAAATGTTGAGCAACTGAGAGAAGTTAGTTTTTTAAACAGCGACTACACCATTTAAGCTGTGAGTCACTGTATTTATTGAATAAATAAAAAAAGATGATATACACACTTGACAAAAAGCAATGACGTACCATATAATTATTTTGACAAACTATTGAAGTTCGCGGTCCAAGTACACTACCGATGGGAGTGCAAAATATCTGGTTATGGGAGGAAGTGTTTTTTTTTTAATCTGACTAACTAATAACAAGTTTGAAGTTTTTAACCGATTTAAGGATATTTTATATTTAGTATTTTTTATCATCTTTGACAACTTAGTAACAAAGCCGTTTCGGTCATATGTTTATGGGACATTTTCGCCTTAACCACTTACTTGAGTTTTAATAATAAATTATTGAACATGTATATAACTTCTTTTTACGTTTTCTTTTAGCTAATGAACGGTGTTCCTTGTTTGACCAGGCCTGCTTGCAATATTTCATATAAAGAGGTTTATCAATTTAATAATAGTGTTTTTATTACCATGAATCTCTTTAAGGCGCTTGGTTATTAATTGCACTGGAATTTTTCGTATTGCATTGTACTGTTTTAATCCTGTTTCGGCATATTTCTACCCCTTCGCGTTATTACTAAATTCATTAATCGTTCACATATTGAGATTATCTGTTTTATTTGTTTGAGTTTAAATAATGAAAACTGCCAATTGCATAAATTTCAATTTAAAAAATAAGCATATATTCGACTATTAGTGCTTTAATGAGGCGAAAACCTAAGATTCGATGGTTTATTTGTATCTGAAAATATTACTAATTTAATTAAGCTCATGGAATTGCTTCAATTATATTAATAATTGTGTGTTATGTTATTTGTATTATAGTTCGCTCTATTCGATATCGGAAATGTTTTTCAAATTCTAACACAGTATGTTTCTTTGATTTTCAATCTTATCCACTTCTTATGTATCCTTATTATCAGTTTGTAGTAGTATTAATTTGTATCGAATGTCTGAAAGCAAGCGAGTCTTCTGGTATGGTAAAATTTAGGTATCTCTATCTTCTTATGTTCACTCTTTATTTTTTATTAGTAGTACATTTAAATTGCTTGCTCATTTTACCGATTTTATATTGTGTATATGCATACTTACATTTTAATTTCCATGGTATATGGTTAGTAAAGATTAACAGCCCGTACATTAAATTACATTTATTTGGAATGCAAAACCTTTCGACCATTTTTTGTATGTTCTTCAGTTGTCTGAAACAATGAAGATTTCTTTTTAAAAATCAACGTATTTTTTTTTAATTCACATGTTTAATTTCTAGGTATATCACAGAAGCGTGATATACCTAGGAATTAAACATGTATGTAAAGATTTTTCGGCTCGCCGGTTATTTTAGGCATCAATGGTGACTATAGAACCGTAAAATTCTTGAACTTCTACAGTTAACAACACAATTTAAAAACATAATACATGGTGATCCAACGAAAACTTTGCACCTCGATTTTGAGTATTTAAAATGAAAGTTACCCCCAAAAATTTTAATGCTAATGATGCTTCATTTTAAAGGTGTTTTTGCCCTGGTTATAACCTGCATGCACCAAATACTTAAAGAAGGAAGTACAATTCCAAGCAACAAAGGTCGCATTAGTATCACGATACCTGAGAGATATCATATGAGCTCAAGAAGTAAAGTATGGATATACAAAACCTGCGTTAGACCCATAATGGCATATGCTATAGAAACTAGAGCAGAAAACACGATCACTAAACGCATCCTAATAACGACGGAAATGCGGTTCAGAAGTATAACGGGACATAATATATTATATGATCATCAGAGAAATAGGAGAATAATGTAGAATTCAGGATGTAGGGAGATGGGCTCGTGTAAAAAGGAAAGAGTGGAGAGACCATGTGAATAGAATGGCTGACAGTCGACTACAAAGGCAAGAAGTGAGAAGCCAGTTGGCTGACGACTTCTGGGGCGACCGCCCAAACGATGGTACGGAGGCTGGACTTCGCATCTGTGAGAGCCACCGTACAATGTTGGGATGCTGAACCACTGTGAATCAGGCTGCGGAGCAACGCATCGAATGACTAATCCAAAACATGAAGCGTTGGGAGCTTATGTGATAGAATATAGATAGAACGGTACTGAGGGATCGGCCGCGGCCGTTTTAACCGAAAGCACGGAATTATTGTATTACCATTCCTATTTTGATATTTCATTAATAGTGTGTTTTGAATTAGTAGTACAGTGAATTATCTAGCCCATCATTCCCCTTACACATCCCAAGAGTAAAGACTGTTGATGGAAACACTGAAACACATTACTTAGCCCTAACGTAAAAAGTAATTTAAAGTCGCTGTTATTATCTGCGTTGATATGAGAGCTTGTCAAAATCTGTGGGAAAAAGTTTTAGTAACTAATTAACTAATTACAAGAGTTGCATACTTCAAAATGGGGATCTGTAGACTTTTGAAAGTGATATATTACTAAATCGTTTTAGCGGGGGCAATTTTCACCCCTAAAATTTACTTATATTTTTTGTCATAAAAAGGTAGATATGAAAAAAAAGTCTTCACTTATCTGATCGGTGGCGTTAGTGTGCGAACTTCTAAGCACTTGTTTCCCAGTACCAACAGTTTTTCAATACATTGCTTAAATATAAATGATAACGACGTCCTGCTCCGTAGGCCAAAGACGTTATGTTTCAATCGCTTATGGTCTAGGGACGAGGCAGGACAGTATCGAAGATCATTCAGGTTAGGTTCAGGTGTGACACCGAAGTGGGAGGCAAAGCCAAAATTAGTTTTAATCTACACCCTACTAGCAAGCCAAAATTCCCAAACTTCCCTCCTTTTGTTTCACATTACGTAGATTACTTATATGAGCATATATTGTCGACAATCCTTAAAAATATATGAAATTGGGTAATTAATTGGGGGGGGGGGGGGGGGGAATTACATTTCTAAGTTGTTCAATGCCAACTAATAAATAATATTTATTATTTTGTCGATATTCTCATGAACTGGGACCGAAAGATAGGAGAGTTACCAAGTTTAATGAAGATCAAACACTGTCTGAACGAAATATCTTATCAATCCGAAGATGATAAATTAAACCGCTCATTACTTTTTGCGGCGAATGGCGATATTCGCATAAAATAGTTCCACAACAGCAAGATGGAAACGCATGATATAGCTAAGAAGTAGTTTGATGCGGTTTTGTTTAACTGGACAACATTCATCTAACAAGAACTCATTCCTATCCTTTCCTCGACGTTTCTTCTCAACTTTTCTGAGAATTAATGCAAATATATGTGAAACTTAACAATATCTGAACCAGGATTCTAACTATTCTGCACCAACAAATTGGTATAGTAAAGACATTTTCGGTTACGGCTGAAACTATTTGTAGCTTATCAGTTACCGTAGAATGAGGATACAGAGACAAAGCGTTCAGAGTAAAGTAATCGCCCGTAGGCCAAGCTAAATAAAACATACTTATTTACCTACGAATACATACTAAATACCAAAGCTCTAAATGGCACTAAATAACAAAATGTATATTACAAAAAATTCAAACCGACAATTACAATAAAAACAAGATACCTAGCCTACAGAACAATAATATAAATAGTTAATATCGTGGTTGACTAAGATAACATAAAATTAGAAACTAAATAATAAAATTATATACATAAAATGAGGAAATAATAAATAAAGCTAAAAAAAATTAAAACTAGCTTTTATTTAAATGCACTAAAAAGAAGAAATTACACTTTGAATTAAATCAACATTTTTTTTGACATAAAACCTTGTCGCCAGATGTTCCTGTTTAAATTTCTTTTATAAAATACATATATTTGTACTTAGAATTACTTGTCATCATAAACGTATTCTCGCCACAAGTTTTTATATCATATAAAAATGTAACAAAAGAATGGGTTTTACTTTAAAGTTTATTTTCTTCTTTTTAGTGCATTTAAATAAAAACTTGTTTTTAACTTTTTATACCTTTATTTATTTTTTACTTTTTAGTATTATGGGATCAAAGTATATGCAATGTAGTAGAAACTGCAAAGGCTATTTACCAGTGAATACCGTATGTCTCTAGCTAGCATCGTTCTCGATGAGGTATCCGTGAACACCGTATGTTTCTAGCTATTAGAGTTCTCGAGATGCAAAAAAACTACCCCTTTCACCGTCCTAGTGGATGTAATTCCAAAGTTTTTCGGCAAGTCATCTTCATTTCTCTTGTAATAAAACAGTATAGGTACTTTATATGTAACACATAAACTTGTTAATTCTTTGATAAAAAGAGATATACAATATGGCAGATTGCAAATTGACACCTAACAAGAAGTTTTATAATACAAATAAAATTAAACAAATCTTAATCAGAGAGAAACAAAACATGTTAAACGTGAAGGCGAAGAGAAAGATAGACTATGAATGATGCATCTGGCGGTCTGAATTAATTATGGCGCCGCGCGGCGTAAACCCATGAGGTCTCTCATTATTTATTGTTATAGCATTGTTAGTTTACAAGCAAAAAAATATGGGATTTGCTCTATTACCTGGTCAAGACATAGGCGAAATTTTTATAAAGAATAGTATTTTCTCATTTACACCTTCCTTTTTGTCAAATGAATGTTATATTTAAAAAAGACCACTTGTTAATCAAATTTTTGCCCGGCTGAAACCGAGATATTTACGTTTAAAATTATTTTCGGCCATAAGGGCTAATGGAAATGATTTTTTTTAAATAATTATAAAAAAATACTGCCTACAAAGACCTTTTTGTGCTTTGGACCAAAAAATATCTATGTTTTTCTCTATACGGTGGTATCAATATCTCGATTTTTGATGATAGTGCCCTTTTGCACAGTCTAATTTTGTATTACCTCCGGAATAAGGGTTGCCTTATCATGTACTTCCATCCCTGAAAAATTCAGCTTGTGACAAAAAAGCGGGAGGTAAATCGTTTTCTAGAGCGAATATATGTATTAACACATACACTCTACTATGCGTTTTTAAGCTTACCTAAAGTAAATTTCTGCAAGAAGAGATCGGTGCAATCTGATCATCGTGCAATTGTTTTAAATGTAATAGCTGCAATTTCTTAAGGCGAACTAGATATTCCTCTTACTTTTTGATATCCTAGGGTGGTAACTTCTTATCTATTTTGCCTTAAGTAATACAACTTATGTTATACTGACTTAAGTAATACATTTATTTTGCAGTTTAACCAACGTTATATATATTATATTAATAAAGTTAACAACGCTAGTAACTTAATGAATCATATATTATTCCCTTATTTGTTGTATACATGGAGGTCTGTATGTAAGTTAGTTGGATGGTGATTCGTTGGCTAATTTTAAGAGAAAAAAATGCTTACAAATATATGTTATAAAGGTCTTTATTTAATTTTTGAAAAAAAATTCAAAAATTTGAGAAACCCTGAACATTACTGTATTGAAGTTTGTTGATCTAAGTTAGTATGAAATATTGCATGTTTTGCCAAAAAAAAAAAGATGAGGGTTACTTGCTTGTCTCAAAGGTATTGGTTTTGTTGGTCGCCTTTGGTAAACATGAAAGCATAGTACGCCAGTATTTTGCTTCAAAAAACGATGTAAAATCGTTTAAAAATGGTTGAGATATCGAAAGAGTGTCATCGTGAAAATACGATTTTAAAATTTAATCGGGCTTTATGTATAGTTAATTTAATAAGTAAAAGTTGCTAAATATATATATTTTTAATTATATCCTACTTTTATCCAGATTATGGTGTAATTTAAATATAATAGGACTGTAATATTATGTGAGACTAAGGATCACTATTTTAAATTTCGAATAGTCACTTTAAACACCCGTTAAAATTATCACTGTTTTGAATGTTTCCATGTCATTGTGTCATTAATAGATGTGTGATATTCAAAACACGGATTAATTTAGCAGTGACTAATCGGAGTTCATAGTCATTATATTGCTTCTATTTTTTTTTTCAAAGTTGAATCTAAACGCATATTTATTTTAAAAGGTATGTAATATAGATAAATGAGCATTACTTTCTCTTCGTCGCAGACTGCTAGGTACATGTCCTTTGCTAGCCCTAGATTAATATTATGAGTGTCTTATCAAGAATGCTATAATTGAAATTGGTTCAATGTAATGCATCAGATTGGAGTACGATATCTTTATTTTTATAGATGGAAACGATATTAAATACAGTATTTATAGGATTTTTTTAGGCGTTTCGAAATATGTTATGAAATAACGGTGGAAGTATATAACAGAAAACTAAAAATCATAATGGAATACCTATATTTTAGTTCATTTTTGAATTCCATTTAAAATTATTGTATGCTCACTCTATACCTAAATTTACCTGTTTTCGAAATTATAACGCTTGAAAGTTGGCATTTTTAACACTTCAACTAGCTACAGATCCGAAATGATACAATATTACACTCAAATGACCTGCACGTTGAAAGGAAAATCCGAAACTAAAGTAACATATTTCAGGAAGTTTGTAACGTTTTATTTTTCTATTTAACCGAAGTTTCTCCTTTTTGATGAAGAAAAACTAACTTCAAACCGTTTTGCTCTGAGTGAACCCGCTTAGGTTCATCAATACGTGAAGGTGTGCCACTTGCCCATTTTCAAATATCAATACATATTTCGAAAACAGTTGAAATTAGTATTAAATATCTAGTCGGCTGTATAGTTTTACCTAGAGTTCAATAAAATAATAGTTTTACGTATAGTTCGATATAAAAAAAAACATTTTTGATTTTGCATCATATTGTTTAAATTCGATTTTCAATTGTTTTAACAAATCGCCTTAAAATCCCCATACATTATATATTTTTTTTTCCTATCTCTAAAAGTAATGAAAATTTAATGTATATACCTAGACCGTTTATATTTTATTATTCATTCCATTGCTATACTGAGGAAATTTATATATGTTCTCATTATGGTGATTAACCATACATATTCTATGCTGAATTATTTTATTTTATTTATAAAAATGCTTATTATATATATTTTTTTGAATTTCTGATGTGTAGCACAGTTGCGATATTTTGAAAATATCATACATTTACAGACGTTGAAGATGTAAAATTTGTCATCAACTTCGACTATCCGTGCAATTCAGAAGATTATGTACACCGCATCGGTCGTACTGGCCGTTCTCAAAGAACAGGGACTGCATATACATTTTTTACACCACATAATTCAAATAAAGCTGCTGATTTGGTATCCGTTTTAAAAGAAGCCAAGCAAGTTATCAATCCCAAGTTACAGGATATGGCAGATCATGGTGGACCAGGAGGCGGACGAAGTAAGTAGATAACTTGTTTAATTAGTATATATGTAAATTAATTTAATTATTTATATTAATATACTACATTACTTTGTTTTAATGACGAGGTGAAGTTTATTTAAGGTATATTAATTAGTGCAAGATCCAATGGATTACTCGTTTGCAAAATATGCAGTCCGCAATCTGTTTTGTGATTTGTGTAGCTGAGACATTTGTCTGTATAAAAAAAAATGTTGCCGCTCGCGCATAGTGCGTTGCCTCCCCCCCTCTTTCTACCTCTGTCGACTAGAAAAGTTAGGTTGTCGAGGATTGTGGTTTGAAATATCACCAAAGAAAAACCGTTTTTTATGATGCAATTTAGCCGCACAGTCTCTTGGGGAAAATGCATATAATGTGTTATATATTACACTCTTTAGCAGATTGTGATATGACTAGTCGCGTAGGAACGAAAAGGCAAATGCTAAGCGCCGCGTCGCTGGATTTTGTTCAGGATGCACTTTCTGCTTTGCCCGACTAGACAGCAATTTGAAGACCTGTAAAAAGTTTGCACATACCTTATTTCCAAAAAAAAAAAAATAACAGCGGATGAACTTCGACACAAATTGATATGCCAAAACATTGGCTTTGCCTTAAATTTGTCAAGAGTGATATGTACTTCGGATGCATTGTATTTACATTGTTTAAAAGTGTCAGCACAGGTGTACCTATGGAAATGCTCTTCGGACCGATATTTCAGCCCGTTGATTTGCTTCAATTTGGCTATGAGCTACGAGAAGGCATCTTTTAGCCAAAGCAAATGACAAAGAAATCTCTACCCAAAACTTTAATAAAGCCGTATAAATATCCATCTAACTGTCGCATAATCTCATGTAGTTGCAAAAAAGCAATACTAAACTGTATATATTTTAATACAGGAATACTCGGCAGGGCAGCGGGTAGGTCGGAGCAGTGTGGCACAAGCCGCGCTGGTTTGTCCAGTTTTCTCCAGCCATACTTCGTTGCGTCCAGCTTTGTTCCTGTTCCAAGCCATTCTTGAACCTAAAAAATAACACCTAATTAATATTTTACTAATGCAGAATGCTTTACCCTTTTATATTTCTTTTAAAAAAACTTACCTGCAGGAACACGCGCACGGAATCTTATCGAGCAGCTGCAGGGGGCAAAGTTTTCAGCTGCGAATCAGCATCTAACTTTTGCGTGACTACAAACTTGTTGTAGAGGGTGTAGCGAAGGTCATCTAGGGTGGCACATTTCGCTCCTCTGTACAAAGCAAGAAGCATTTTCTCGCCGCAGGAGATGATCCTCTCGACATCTGCTCCGGGCTTATTAAAAACTCCAACTTCTTGGTAAAGCTATTCGTTGCTCCGGAGAATTTTCAATGTTGATGCTGTTACAAATTACAACCTGTGGGTAAGTTTCCTGCGCTGGAAAAGCATGGCAAGAATATCCATGTCTGTTGCAGCTATAGCGACGGTCAGGTCAGGCTATTATTTTCCGCTACCTGCAGGTTTTTCTGCACGGTCAAGGCATCTGCATTCCCGGGGTCCTATAGCACCCTTATCCCTCTCTGTTCAAGTGCAGGCTTCAAAATGCGGGTCAAGTTTGTTTTATTTTGACCGTTTCCCAGGAAGTTAGCTTGTGCTATAGAGACAACGATGTCGGCTCGAACAATCAGGGTAGGGGAGCATTTTCCCGTAGTTCTTCGCTATTTCTCTGATGACTTGGTTGACAACGCAACGAAGTATGGCTGGAGAAAACTGGACTACCCAGCGCGGTTTGAGCCACACTGCTCCGACCTGCCCGCTGCCCCGCCGAGTCTTCTGAACCTAATTAGGTGTGCGGGCAAGTTCGGATGTGGAAATGCGTGTGGATGCCGGTCTGCGGGGATGGTGTGCCGGGAATGGTGTCATCACTGCAGTGGATAGTGTTCTAATGCAGAATTGCCTTATAATGAAGAAGACCCCGATGGCCCAGATGGCGTCTAGAGTAATTTCATTTAATTTTTTTTATTTCATAATTATTTGTGAAAGTGTCAAGTCATGGTATTTCTAACCATATTTATTGACTGATTTAACCGTACATAGTAAAGCTTTTATAGTACTGTTTCAGTAAAATGTCTGTCCACATATGATATATTTAAGTGGCACTGTTGTATTTAATATGAATATTTATTATAATTAAATATTTTCAAGGGCTGATGTGCCCTTATTTCTCTTTAAACAACTCTTATCTCATTTTCATCTCCTTTAAAACCCACGCGCGCCCTCGCGCAAACGCCACCGCACCGCACGCGCCTTCACACACACCCACACCTCCACACATTTTTTCCGATTTTTGGGCTGAACAAATATTTTTTTTTCAAAAAAATACTTTTCAATCATGATCAGATGACCCCTTGGGGCCGTGAACGCTAATTTATTTTTCTAGTAGTTTACATTAAAATCGAAATATTTCCATTGGCTCCTGTAAATTTACCAATGCGGGTTTTTTTGGAGACTTTAGGAACCGAAATCAGTCGTCAGATGCTATGAATTAATTTTTTTTCCCAAAAACTATACATCTTGTACTATTTGTTTAAATGCGCAAATAATGATTGCCAAAATTTGTATCAAAATTACACTGTTTTTTAAAATTAGTATTTACTTATGATATTTGAATTAAGATTAAACGTATTGTACCTACTGACTTGTGGTGTGTTATTTATAAACGAAAAAGTATACATACAGCCTTAAACATTCGTTTTTAATGTCCTTGATTATATCAATACTTTTTCGAAGTATACTAATAATGTTAACAGCAGTGGTGAAGGGGGAGGGGGAGAGAGGACGTACCACAATACTCACTGGCAACATCATTCATATCGAAGTATAGGATCAGTACAGCACATATCAGAAGTCACAATGCGGGCGGCATATTTTGCATACGGAACTCCAATGTGAGCCGGGTCTAAATGTAGGATTTGATCCATATCGTCATTACAAGCACTATGAAGAAAATCGAAGCTCATGTCAAAATTATGGATCTGAATGTATTTTTGACTAGCAGTTACAGACAGCTTGCAAGGAGCATTCCCCCGCCTGACGAGTCCTCGCATCACAAACACATGCGTTGTTTAATGTTTACATTT